>JAXGGA010001149.1:0-167219 GCA_038373865.1 Uloborus plumipes
GCGTAAGACACTTCAATATCAAGAGTAGCTTCGATCTGATATATGGAGTTGAAAGCTGTAGCATTCGGTTTGAACACACCTCCAGATCGATAAATGTACAAAATGCTAAAAATTGAAAATATATTGAGTTACACGTGGGTTACTCAAGTTGGAAGGAAAACGATCATACATTCAACACCATATATTCATAATCTTAAAATTTGATCTCTACTCAAGGTCAAACAAATCAGATATATAAAAATGAAACTTCACTTCTTCTTACTCTAATACTACAAACACCACCTGTAATTTTTGGAAAAATTGAAGACATCAACACTATCAAAAGTGTCCAAGCTTTACACTGCTACATCTACTTATATTAAAAACTGAGTCTCTTTCTTTGTTTCTATCTGTGTCATGCTTCTTTCTCCTGAACGCCGATGAATAGAAACTCGAACCAGGTACCGATAGATTGGTAATTTTTCAGGCTTCATTAGTTGTAATTTATATAATTATACGATTTTAATTAACGAAGAGATCAATTAATAAGTAGTCAAATTTAAAACGATTTGTCCTAAAGGATTAAATGTGAAATCCATTGTTACAAAGCGTGGTTGCTATGAAACAGTAATAATAATGATAGTGAGAATTTTGAAGGAAGATTTAACTAAATCAAACATGAAATTCATTAGCGGGCCACGTACGTAGTACATTTATCACTAGCTACTTGTATTTTTTTGAATTATAAATTAGTTGAAAAGCCATCTACTTATATTAAAAACTGAGTATCTATCTATGTTTGCTTCTTTCCCTTGAGCGAGCTGAACTTAATGAGACTTTCCTCATCATTTTGAAGGTGCAAAGCATCTCGATAATACGAACGGTTTTTTGATGCAGGAAAAAAGTAAAGGCGTGAAGCGCCTGTTAGCGAGTCGCCTTGGGGGCGAGTAGTTTGTTGAAACTTTCTTTACTACTCCTAAGGCGCGAAGCGCCCGGCCACACAACTAGTTGCTTGGGGCATTAGCGGGTATTGCGTAGTATATCTTGAAATCTTATGAACATTAAATTATATATCAAATAATTTCGCAACAGAATGAGGTAAAAGTTAGAGGGGGACATTATGCATCAACATGCCACAGGAAGCTAATCTAGCTGCCCTGGCAGTTATTTCTTCTATTAAAATTCATGTTTAGAGTTTCTGTGTACCGTATTATAAACTAGGATTCATGAAAATGATATAGACACTTTAACTTATAAACGTGACGTGTGTTCGACATTCACATCATAAGGCAATTTTGGTTGCAAATAAATAAGTAATTCAATAAAGGTAACGTAAGAAAAATTGTGTCACACAGTGTAAACACTGTCTCAAAAGAATCGTGGAACCTTTGCTGTAACACTGGATTGAAGCAAATTAATGAAAAAAAAAAGTAATTTACGAAATCATGGGTAGGAAAAAAATGACAAGTGTTATGAAACGTTTTTCAACAAAAGAACTATTTACGCTCTAAAATGAAGAAATCCTATAACTACCTACTGTATATGATGAAATGCGTTAGTGAAGATTTAGGTCAACTAAAGAAAGTCAATAAACATGAAACACTAAATAAAATAGTATTTGTTTCTACACAAAACCATAATGTTACAGGTTTCTTTGAGATTATTACAGCAATAACGGTTTTGCAGCAATAAAGGAATTCTACAATTTAGTTTTAGATAGAAAATAGGAACGCTTCCATTCTTTAGAATTAAAGGGTTTCCAAAGTTTTTTTGCGGGAGGGGGGGAGGCTAGAAAATGGAGTAGCCTTTTACTTAAGAACAAAGAACTCACTATTTTTTTACTAATAGAACTATGTTTAATATTTAAAATTAGAGCAAAAACTTGAGCTATAATTTCCCCAAAACTGCTTCAACGTCAATGAATGAAATCATGCATTTATAAAATCATTAGTTTTATTTGTTGGTTGTTTGCACTGCTTTCACGTTTTGAGACACAGATTGCTCCAAACGATAAATAAAAAATGGAACTCAAAAGTGAAAACGGAAACAAGATATTCAAAGTATTTTGCACCAAATTTGCCACCTTATTTGCACAAATGAAGATAAATTGCCAAAACATATCGACAACGAATAAAGTTTTTTTTTTTTTTTTTTTTTAAGTTAAACAGAGCTAAAAAAAAAAGAAAGAAAAAAGAAAATAAAACAGAACATTAAAATAAAGTTTAAAAGTATACCAACATGTAAAAAAAAATATGCCCCGACAGCTTCTGTATAGGAAATTACGAGCTTACAGAGAATCGCCCATTTATATTCTTAAGAAAGTGAAACAAAATTTTTACCAAATGTACACCAACCTGATTGATTTTTCACTTGTCCAAGTGATGCTTTTAGCTTCTCTACGCTCTCTGGACAAATATAATCAAAACATCAATTTATATTAATTATTTCATCTGAAATGTTATTTACTGTTACATGAACAGGCGGTATAAGTGCAAGACTTGCATTAAAACACAAAAGCACACATATTAGTACAACCAGAAATATAACATGAGTTACATTAAAAGAAGTGCAAGTATAACTTGAAATGAAAATTTAAAATAAATGTTACGTATAAAGTTTAGGTGTCTAGGTACAAGTTTTTTCTTTACCACGTATATAAACTTTTGAGAGGAAAAAGTAATAGTCAGGGATCCCTGATAGAGATTTTTCTGTTTATTACTACCAAGCTAATTTTCCGTGAATAGCTTCATTTTAATAAAACGCCCAACTTTCCCTCTTACAACAATTCTCGATTGTGGTAGCTAACAGGGGTAGCAGGGATCAAATGTGTCGATTCTATGGGTCTCAAAAACTTATCACTAACTGCGGCTTTTTTAATTAAATCTTAAGATAATTATTAACATTGTTGAAAAAAATATTTGTCCTACAAGGTGTATGGTTTGATCAAAGAGTCCCCCTCCTCCCAACATGTATCGATTACGAGGTCATCAAAACAAATTACTAACAACCCAAGTTTTTTTCTACTGGTTAGTTAATATGTACGAGTATATAATTTAACAGTCACATTGTCCTACAAATTGCGTGGTACGTTATCCCGGTCCTACGCTCAGAAATTGTTAGTACCACAAGACCACTTTTCTTATTACTAACTGTAGGACAAAAGTATTACATTATAGGTTAGTGTATTCTCTATCCAGATAAAACAATATCCTACAAGAAAACAGGTAGGTATCATGAGTCAAACAAGAACTGTAAATTTCACTTTCTCTCTGGAATAAGTGAAAGCATCTGTTTTGAAATTTTACTAGGGTGAGTTCTGGTAAGTGCGTCCACGGGGTAAGTGCGTCCACTGAGAATTATATGAACACTGTCCTGAAATGGCTTCTGCAACACATCGACTATGTTAGATAACTGTCTAATGATAATTTCAATAGGTAGAATTCAGGCCTGGATTCAATAGACGAAACACAATCAGAGACAAATTAAATGTCTTCAAAAAAACTCTAAAGTAAAGATTGAGAAGGTTTTGTTTCAGTTTCTCTTGCAGTCATACCAAGCAATTGAAGTCAAGAAATGCAAGTTGTTTTTTTTTGAGTAATAGCTACTAATAACATACATGGGGTATTTTGATCAAATACTCTAACTAAAATTTGTTTATATGACGGTACGCACTTTCCCTTTCTTTAAAGTAAGGTCGGGGTAAGTGCGTACCACTATCATGAGGCATATGCGTACTATTATACGGAGTAAGTGCGTACCATTGTGATGAGTCAAGTGTGTACCATTACGTGGAAAATCCGACTCTCGTAATTCACCTTTAATTTTGCTTATAACTCTTATATAAGCCGATTATAAATCCGACTTCATTTCCATCAAGTATTTATATTTACATTGAATGCGGCACATTATTTCAATTTTATTCATTACCTCTGAAATATATTGGCTTTTAGATATCAGTTAGTAAATTTTTCGTTGAAAATAGCGATCATAAGCTATACTTAATTTAAACCAGAATGACAAATGAAGCAATGAAATTAAGTGAAACACTAAATAAGGAACCAACTGATTCAAAAAACGAAGGTGGAGTAATGAATAAATTATATTTAAGAAAATTAAGAACACCTTGTGATAAGCTATTTAAGAAAAAAAGTACAAGTATCATATCATGATCAATTATTTTCTTTTTTTTTTTTGCTCTTTATTTTGTGTATTTTCTTACTGCTGCTGATTCTAATACGAAAAATATTTTAAAACCGTATATATTCAAAAAAAAAGAAAAGAAAACAAACGAATTGTTCACTCAGGTCACCTAACGATTTACCATACAAGTAGAATTAAAGAAAATCACAGAGGTACGCACTTACAACAAAGCTATTGGACGCGCACATGTCTCATCTTACATTTAAGAAGGGGTAAGTGCGAACCCTGGCTTAAACACAGACTGATTAATGTATTAAACCAAAATAAACTATGTAGACTATAAGTGATTTTACTAAATAAAAACAACTTACATTTGCTCACTTGGTCTTATTAAAAGGACAGAGGAAGAATCACAGACACAACTTTCTCAATCTTCAAATCACAGTTGTTCGCAAGACAAGTGGGATATCACTGATTGCGTTTCATCCATGCAAGCAAGTGCTGATCTCTAGTATTAGGAATTATCCCAAGGCCTAACATATTTAATATGTTCCAGAAGTTTTTTCCTGCTCATATTCACATAATTTAAGGTGGACGCACTTACCCCGCTAGGTAGGGAAAGTGCGTACCTTAGAATAGGTGTCATAAACCAGGTCACAAAACCTATGCTTATGGTTTATTTGACATATTATATGCTTGAAAATCTTAGTAAAGGATCTAGAAAGAAAACTAAAAAAAAATTGTGAGTGTACAAGATTTTTCAACAGAGCAGCATCTTTGAGAATATGAACTTTGAAAAAAAGGGTACGCACTTACCAGAACTCACCCTAAATTTATTTTCCAGTAAAATTATTTGTGAATTGCCTTTACATTCATAAAAAACAATTAATCTTCATCAGATTCTTCTCATAAATCATCATCTTCTTCACTAATCTCACTTTCATCTTGATCTTCTTCATTTTCGTCATTAGTGATATTTGACTCTGTCATAACATTTAAAAAATAAAGAAATTATCCATAAATTGATAAACGAATAAAAATAAAAATACAGTCGACCCCGCTTAATGGAATAGCAATTTTGCCACGAAATAATATTTTAATAAGCGGGATATTCCATTATCCGGGATAAAAATAATGCATTGTAGTGGTTTGGTACATTAAAAATGCATTATATTAAGCGGGATATTCTTTTAACTGATATTCTAATAGGCGGGCTCGACTGTAGTATTAATAGGGTACTTTGTATGTAAGAAGATAGTTCTTCAAAAGATGGACTTTGGGGACCATCAAACCAATCGTATTCGTATTTACTGTCAATTATCGCCCATCCATAATTTTCCGGCAACTTTTTTGTGGAGCACCGCATGTGTGCATTGCACTATACTTTACATATAAATACGGTTCGCTTAATTTGTTGCAGTAGTTCTTGCTTTGTAGGCGGCAAACTCGAAGGATCATATCCTACGATTTTCTTTTTAAAAAATTTTCTTTCTCATTTTTCGCTTTATAGCCCCTTTTCTTCCTTTGTTGATGTCATTTTTCGTTTTTAATGAACATACTCTACATACGTACTCTTCAATAATCGAATATATTCATTAGACTTACTTTTCATAACACAAATATTTAGGTTTACTCGAAATTCTTTGTAGCAAGAAGAATGGCAGCCTATTACTTCATCGCTCCAACTTTCAGGCAGTACAACATATTGATATTTGTGTTGATAATGCTTTCGGAGCAGATAAAAAAGTTTTGCAAGAAAGCCAAATGTCTTTACTAAATTTCTTGACATATTCTCTTTTCCGTCGAAATGTAGGAATTTTGCAAAACGAATTGCACAAAAAGCACTCCATTATTATTTTGGAGCATTAAAAAAAAAAAATCTTGACTTTTTTGTTAGAAGACAAACGCGCTGTCGAATGAAACTTTTTTTGCACGGTTATGGTCGACATTTACAGAGAATATCTAATATGCTCTGGGCATGCGTACAGGTAAGGCTCAGCTGTAATGCCAAGCTGTACAAAGTAAATTTATTTTTACTTGCACTAATTTAAAATGTGTATTCAATTGGAGTATCACATTAACGTACCACGAAATTTGAAGGACAGTGTGACTGTTAAATCAAATAAATATTAACTAAGCAAAAATTTAAAAATCTGGTACTTTGTACAATGTACATATTCTTGATGATCTCGTAATCGATACGTGCTGGGAGAAGAGGACTCTTTGATCAAACCATACATTTTGTAGGACGAATATTTTTTCCACTTATGTTAATGATTTCCTTAATATTTAATAAAAAATCAACAGTTAGTATTAAATTTTTGAGAACCGTTAAATCGATATATTTTATCCCTGCTACCCCTGTTAGTTACCACAATCCGGAATTTCGTTCGTGAAATTGTCGGGCGTCTCATTAAAACGGCGCAATTTTAAGAAGATTCAGCTTGGTGCTGATTATTTTTTCATCGGGTTACTACATTTTTAGAACGTAGGACCGTGATAACGTGCCATGCAATTTATAGTACAACGTGACTTTTAAATTATATACATATTAACTGACTAATAGAAACTCAGGCAGTTAGTAATCACTTTGATGACCGCGTAATCGATACATGTTGGGAGGAGGGGGACTCTTTGATCAAACCATGCACCTTGTAGGACAAATATTTTTTTAAACTAGGTTAATAATTATCTTACTATTTAATTAAAAAAACCACAGTTAGTGATAAGTTTTTGAGACCCATAAAACCGACACATTTGATCTCTGCTACCCCTGTTAGCTACCACAATCGAGAATTGTTCTAAGGGGAAAAGTTGAGCGTTTCATTAAAACGAAGCTATTCAAGAAGTTTCAGCTTGATAGTAATTATTTTTTCATCAGGCATCTGTACTACATTTTTAGATCGTAGGACCGGGATAACGTACCACACAATTCGTAGGACAACGTGACAGTTAAATTATACACATATTAAGTAAGCAGTAGAAAAAAACTCTTATAGTTAGTAATTACTTTTGATGATCTCGTAATCGATACATGTTGGGAGGAGGGGGACTCTTTGATCAAACCATACACCTTGTAGGACAAATATTTTCTTTCAACAATGTTAATAATTATCTTAAGATATAATTAAAAAAGCCACAGTTAGTGATAAGTTTTTGAAACCCTTAGAATTGACACATTAGATCCCTGCTACCCCTGTTAGCTACCACAATCGAGAATCGTTGTAAGAGGAAGAGTTGGGCGTCTCATTAAAACAAGCTACTTACAAAAAATTAGCTTAATAGTAATAAACAGAAAAATCTCTATCAGGGATCCATGACTATAAGCATTGTTGGCGCACACCAAACCTGGCTGCGTCGTAACGCTATGATTAGAATAAGGGTACTTCCATGTGTTTTGCAATCTCATAAAACAGTAACTTCCTAATATTTTCCACTAGCACGTGATTTTGAAGGTATTCGTTTTTAAAAATGATTTTTGAAAATGCTTACATATCTTACTGTCTGTTTTACAGAATGTTTAAAAACTGACGCTCCTAATAAGAATTCCAATTCACTCTCAGTTTCCCGCTGATTTTTATCTCGTGCTCAAATGACAAGTCGTCCATTTCACCCCGAGGGAAAGGAGGTGAGTCAATTTTCAAATGATACTTGTGAAAATATTATTTTTTATTAACGGCAGAAGCTTTAAGAGGTATTTTTCCCTAAGCGGGATTATACCCTCAGCCGCTGGATTAATTCCGGGAAAATACCAGCGGGATCCCGCGGAATTCGGGATTGAGATTGAACACCCTACAGAAGATTACACAATCCCACTGTATAATCTATTTTTTATATAAAACTTTACAACATTCTATGCAATATTGAGATTAATCGGTGTAATGAAAATGCAACGCACACGGCCTAAAATAAAATCCTCGTGCATGACTCTTCTTTCCTTTTTGACAGCTAGCCAGGGAAGTCCTTCGAAATCACCCAATAGCAAGCAAGCAAGGCACCAATGCAAAGCTTAAAGCAGATATTAGTAAATGAAGGGAGAAAGTCCAAAAGATGCTTAGAAACATGGTTTCGTTTACCAACTTCGGGGACTACAAAATGTGATATTTTTCTGAATCCTTAGAGTCTACAAATGGAAAAAACACAAAGTTCCCAAAAAAATACTGTCTCATTAATTTTTTACAGACCATTAAAAATACATGACAAAATAGGCGAAAATGAAATTCTAGAGGCGGATAATTACGTTAAATATCATAAAAATGTGTCTGTCTCTGTCTATATATTTATATATACATATAGATGGATAGATAGATACTGTTTGATATTCTTTTTGGCGACCTTCCTCGAATTTGCGAATGCGTCAGGTCTCAATTGATTTTACGAAACTAGGGGGTGATTGTGATAAGAGAGATAAGGAATGGGAAGGGAGTTTTCTTTGTTTTGTTTTGTTTTTTGTTGGATTCGTTTATTTGAGGTGTTGATCGATTCTTGTCAATCCTCTTTCTTTTTTTTTTTTTTTTTTTTTTTAAATTATCAGGTCTATGAAAATAAAATGATATCGGACAAAGTAGAATTGCTGCCATCATGCATTTTCGTAATACTTTGATTAATTACTTTGATTACAGATTTTTAAAAAGCTGCCTGCCTTTTTAAAATAGAACCGTTCAAAGGTGCTAGGCGCGGGTTTCGAGGTCAGACAGTAGATAGATAGATATTTATTTAAAAAAAAGTGTTAACAAAAATAAGTAAACAATTTTTCAATTTAAATATAAATTCGAAAAAAGAAAATAAATACCTTTGTGTAATGAAAAAAAGCATATGAAAAAACATATTAAACGCAAATGAGCAGAAAAACGGCATACACGTGTTTCGGCGTTACACCCTTTTCAATGCTAAAAATGTGAGTTTATGGATAAATTCTTCGTCAAATTTATCAAATATTAATTCTAAATGAATTATCATGATCAGAAAAATCATTTATGCACATCTGCTGACACAAGAGCTTCATTTAATGTACATTTTTTTGAAGAAGGAGTTTTCTGGTATGCATTGCAGATGTGTTTTGCAAATTATCTAGTGCAGTAGAAATAGTGTTTCACTATTTCAATGATGTCAGTATTTATAATGTGTACTCAATAAATTATTTACCATTGATTCCTTTTTTTTTTTATTTCTGCAAAATAAAAATCTTTTTCCTGAACTCCTTTTTTTTTTTCTTCCAGCAAATTACGCACAAGATAGAGATGCCCCTATAACAGGGTTTAACTTTCTGCAGAGCTCATTGGAGCTGAGTTCCTGCACTTCGTTTCAATTGTAGCTGAATTTTTGTATTTTAGTCGAAATTCGGGCTGTTTACGTTCAAAAATAGGTTCTGAAGACTATAGGGCTCCTGCCTTTATTTTGTTAGCCCCACCCTCGATTCTTGTCAATCCTCTCTTTGTTTTTTAATTTCAATTACCTGCTTGCTCTAAAACCTGGTCCTTCTTTATGCTACAAAATACATTCATAGTTATATATCAGCCACAAATTTACAAACATTTATTCACTGTGAGCATGCGCATGTAACACGCAAATTTAGTATTTCATGTAAATAAATGGGCAAATACCGAGCGTAGTTGATATGATAAATAAAGACCCAATGCGTTATTATTCCAACCATCAGTAAGGTGTATTATAATATTAATCTTCTCTACTAATAATAAAGCTGAAGGTTTGTCTTTCTTTCTTTCTGTCCTTCTGTCTGTCTGTTACGCGCGTAGCGGCAAAACCGTTCGGTCGATTTTCATGCTACTTGGTACAAAATTAGTTTGTAGCATGTAGTTTTGCACCTGAAGCGATTTTTCGAACATTCCATTTCGTTCTTTTTCTATTCAAATTCTTAGCGAAAATTCGATAAAATAGGGAAGAAATATTCCACATACATTTTCAAGTCTTATGTCATTCGAAAGCTTGAAATTTTCTGCATAAAATGAAGTTTTATCGAAGTTTCTACGATCATCAGGAGAGCTGTAATGATTGTTTTTAGAATCACGGATTTCAAGGCTTACCTTCAATAAAGCAAGCCAAACGATTCTAAAATGGTTTAGCTCGAGAATAAAATTTGTTTGAAAAGAGATATAAAATGAATTATTTTATCAACGGAAATCAACTTTTCATGCTGTTACTATGGTTACGTGTTCATACTTATTTTTGTTTCGTTCTTTTTCCAGGGTTGCCAGAAGTAGTATTTTTGATTCTACGGTAGTAATTTTTCGGCCCAAATAAGGAGCGTAGTATTTTTCTGGCAACCCTGTTTCCAATATACTAATGACTTAATTAAAAGATTTGGCGGGTTTTTTTTTTTTTTTTTTCATTTTCATAGATTTTGCATTTCAGCAACATTGATTTTGGCAACGTTTGGAAACAGTAGTATTTGTAAATTTTTTTAAGAGGAAGCGTAGTGTTTTTTTTGTTCCAATTCTCTGGCAACCCTGTCTTTTTCCCGGAGAAGATGCTTTGGGCCCCTGCTTGGCGCGTTTTCAAAAAGTCAACTACGCAAAATAGCTAGGGTTACCACGCTTGCCACGCCTATCCGCCATTTAGCGAGAAAAGGGTACCTAAAGCACAGATTAACCAAATGTCGTATCAATTACGATATTGCATCGTTCTTTTTAAAGTGTTTCATTTCGGAAAATGTATTGTTTTGTTTTTTAAGCTAGGAAAAAAAACTTTCTTCTTTTAAACTTTGGTAAGATTTCTGTTGGTTTCTGTTATCAACAAAATTGTTCTTATTTTCTCTTTTGGCTTATTTTTGTGCATCTCCCTTGGAGTTGCATTCGAATGTTCCAAGGGGGTGTTTTACCCCATTTATCGGGTAAATCAGTATTTTCAATGCAAGGTGATATGAATTGGTTAACAAAAGTGATATGAATTGGCGCGACCACTTGGCGATATATCGCCAAGCTTTTGATCGCCAAGTATTTGACGCCAATTTGGCGATTTTTCTTAGCGGAAATTCAATAAAATAGGGAAGAAATATTTCACACACATTTTCAAGTCTTATGTCATTCGAAAGCTTGAACTTTTCTGCACAAAATGAAGTTTTTTCAAAGTTTCTACGATCCTCAGGAGAGCTGTAGCAATTGTTTTTAGAATCCCGGAATTCAAGGCTTACCTTCAGTAAAGCAAGCCAAACGATTCTAAAATGGTTGAGCTTTAGAATAAAATTTGTTTGAAAAGAGAGATAAAATGAATTATTTTATCAACGGAAATCAACTTTTCATGTTGTTACCATGTTTACGTGTTCATACTTATTTTTGTTTCGTTATTTTTCCAGCGTTGCCAGACGTAGTATTTTTGATACTACGGTAGTATTTTTTCGGCCCAAATAAGGGGCGTAGTATTTTTCTGGCAACCCTGTTTCCAATATACTAATGACTTAATTAAAAGATTTGGCGGATTTTTTTTTTTTTTTCATTTTCATAGATTTTGCATTTCAGCAACATTGATTTTGGCAACGTTTGGAAACAGTAGTATTTTGTAATATTTTTTTTAGAGGAGGCGTAGTATTTTTTTGTTTCAATTCTCTGGCAACCCTGTCTTTTTCCCGGTGAAAATGCTTTGGGACCTTACTTGGCGCGTTTTCGAAAAGTCACCAACTGGCGCGTTTTTGCGTGTCTCGCGGAATTGAAAGCTCCGAGAGAAACTACGCAAAATAGTCAGGGTTACCACGCTTGGCACGCCTATCGCCCATTTAGCGAGAAAAGGGTATCTAAAGATTAACCAAATATCGTATCAATTGCGTTATTGCATCGTTCTTTTTAAAGTGTTTCATTTCGGAAAATGTATTGTTTTGTTTTTAAAACTAGGAAAGGAAACTTTCTTCTTCTTTTAAACTTTGGTAAGATTTCTGTTGGTTTCTGTGAGCAACAAAATTGTTCTTATTTTCTCTTTTGGCTTATTTTTGTGCATCTCCCCTTGGGGTTGCATTCGCATGTTCCAAGGGGGTGTTTACCCCTTTTATGGAGTAAATCAGTGTTCATTTCAATGCAGACAAAAGTGATATGAATTGGCACGACCACTTGGCGATATATCGCCAAGCTTTTGGTCGCCAAGTATTTGCCGCCAATTTGGCGACATATCGCCAAGTTGGCGAAAAAAATTGTTTTCTTTTTTTATTTGGACTCAATTTGGCGCTATTGGCGATGTTTTGCGAAAAATCCACTGAATGATGTTAAAATCGGCGATATTTAGGGGATTAATCATTGTAAAACATTTTTTTTTGCATTGTTTCGTGGCAAACTAGGGATATAAATGTTTGAACTGTTATCTTGCTCACTCCAAGCACTATTTTAGCACTTAAGGCATCTACTAAAAAATTTACACATAAAAATAAGTAGCGTGGAGTCCATACCAGATTTTTATATCATACTTTGAAGGAATTATAGTTGAATTACAACTAAAATAGAGCATTTTTTCTGCTATAGGGTCAGGTGGGGGAAAGTGGGGCTATATTGAAAAACCCCTATTTTCTCTTTTCTGATTAAACTATTTTGTTGATTCTTTTTTTAAGACATAAATTGAGATTATAGCAAATACTTTTATGTTAGTTTTAGAACATTCTAAGCAAATTAAATGCTCACAATGCGCTTTTTTATGCTCATCGAATGTGATATGTAAGAATTAGGTGTTTATGAACTTTCCTCTAGAATCATTATTCATAGGCAAATGCTATTAATTTTGGTATAGACTTGTAATAGAACATCTAAGGATCAGCCCTATATAAAGACATAAAAATAAAGTTTATAATACTATTAATTATGAGGTGTTTTCTGAGGTGGGGTAAAGTGGGTCTATTTCTAAACTTTCCTGAGGGTTTACGATGACGCTACACAATTAGTAAATTGGTGCTGTTTTTGTGATTTTATGTGCTTATTTTTTATTATCTTGCTAAAATTGGCTTTTATTCTGTTAATTTACATGCTAAACTTTACTTTCTTACGGTTTTTCCTGCTTTGCTATCAGTTTAACATGGGAGTCTACGGGTTTGGCGAGAAATTGACAAGATATCGCCAAGTTGACATCACTTTTGGCGACTTATTATTGTCGCCAAATTTGGCGAAAAATCACCAAGTGCCGCCAAGCTTGGCGACATTTGGCGCGTTTTCGAACAAAAATAGTTTTAGAATGTTCTAGAATTTTTCAGTATTGTGAATGACAGCAAAAAGAATAAAACTGTTGACATTGTTTCATTCGTTAAATAACAGGTAAAAACATTTTTTTTTGTACATTTGTACCGTTAAATGAAATTAAGGTATTTTAATTTCATTGTATACTTATGTCAAAATCAATATTTTCACATTTTTATTAAAATATACACTAATTTCTGAACTAGACCCACTTTCCCCCACTATGGGGGAAAGTGGAGCTATCAACACATGATACTTTAAATTTATCACTGAGAGAAAACAATCCAAGAAAAAAAAAAGGTTCTGCTTCATACTTAATCTATATGAGCCCAATGTATATAAAATGTGTCAAAAGTTTCCTTGAAATGAATTTAATTACGAGATTTTGGGACCGTTTCTAAACTAGCTGTCGTGGCCGTCACGAAACTTTCTTCTATATCTATCTTATGAATTCCGGTTACAAAATAAAATACGTACTCGCCCGAGTAATTGGAGACAGCTACAATTTCCCAATTATCGTAATAACCCTGCAAATGCAGAATCAATGAGCGAAATTGGAAATCCTTGCAAAAGCCTTGTTTAGATTAATTGCAAACATTTTATTTGTTAGTAAAAAGAAATTGGCAACAGTTAAAAATTTCAAATCATTGAAAGTTTTCAGCTGTTTTGATAATTAAATAGCGTGAAAGCGATTTTTTAATGAATTAATTTTTCGCATTGTTGACTAAGCGCAAAAATCACCCCACCCTCCCCCTGTGGCGATTGGCGCCAAAATTTAATCGATGCTTTCTTCCATATTGGGTTAGTTTTATTCCAAATTTCATTCAAATCGCAGCAATATTTCCCGAGATACATTAGGTGCAATGACAAAATAAGCACTTTTGATTGCTCCACCCCCTTTGAGATATTGACACACAAATTGAATCAGCACCTGTACTCAATAGGGTCTACCTATGGATCAATTTTCGTTTGATTCCGCCGGTTACTTCCTGAGATATAGCAGTCACCCTCGCGCAGAACACGTGCGATTGCTCCACCCCCCTTCAAGATATTGACAAACAAATTAAATCAGCACCTGTACTCAGTAGGGTCTACCTATGGACCAATTTTCGTTTGATTCCGCCGGTTACTTCCTGAGATATAGCAGTCACCCCTGCGCAGAACACGTGCGATTGCTCCACCCCCCTTCGAGATATTGACAAACAAATTGAATCAGCACCTGTACTTAGTAGGGTCTACCTATGGACCAATTTTCGTTTGATTCCGCCGGTTACTTCCTGAGATATAGCAATCACCCCCGCGCAGAACACGTGCGATTCCTCCACCCCCCTTGGAGGAATTCGCTAAACAAAGTCAGGTGCACCAGTTCACATGGTGGTACATATGTGCAAAAATTTTTGTTCAATTTCATTCAGTAGTTTTTGCTCTAGCGCGGCCACAAAAACTGGTCACACACATACAGACTCACACACACACACAGACACACACACACACAGACAGACATTTTCCAAAAATGGTCGAAATGGACTCAGCGCACCTCAAAACGTGCAAATCCGTCAAAATTCGACATTCGAAAATTTTCACGAAACCAATACTTTCTTCTATATATTAGATATAGAAGAAAGTAAAAAAAAAAGTAAACATTGTCAAGGTCATAACTCAACGTATCTGAGACGCACTATATCTAGGAATTACGCGAAATTTTTAGTGCAAATAATGCACGAGCAAAAATTAATGCGATAAAGTAAAATTTTACACATTGATTTAGGTACTCTTTTTGTATGACTCAGAATCAACCAAACGTATATAGATTTTAATATAAATAGAATGGTGCACTGTCGGTATATTTATCGCAGAATGTAGTCTAAATCTTGGTTAACTCCTTCAGACCTGGTGTCCGGTATACCGGACATAAGCTTTGAACAGCTGCTTATCATTTAATAATTAATTAAATTACTTGATTTTTTTTGTAGTTTACTCTTGACATTCTTAATATTATCATCTGTGCAAAAATTTCCAGTTTTGGAATTGACAACATTCCAAAATATGGATTAGAAGATGGGATTTGACTCGTTTTGCCAACGATAGATTTTTGTCGCAAAGGCGATCTTTTTTTCTGATTTTTTAAAAAATATATAATTTTTACTTTCTTCTATATCTAATATATAGAAGAAAGTATTGGTTTCGTGAAAATTTTCGAATGTCGAATTTTGACGGATTTGCACGTTTTGAGGTGCGCTGAGTCCATTTCGACCATTTTTGGAAAATGTCTGTCTGTCTGTGTGTCTGTGTGTGTGTCTGTGTGTGAGTCTGTATGTGTGTGACCAGTTTTTGTGGCCGCGCTAGAGCAAAAACTACAGAATGAAATCGAACAAAAATTTTTGCACATATGTACCACCATGTGAACTGGTGCACCTGACTTTTTTTAGCGAATTCCTCCAAGGGGGATGGAGCAATCGCACGTGTTCTGCGCGGGGGTGATTGCTATATCTCAGGAAGTAACCGGCGGAATCAAACGAAAATTGGTCCATAGGTAGACCCTACTGAGTACAGGTGCTGATTCAATTTGTTTGTCAATATCTCGAAGGGGGGTGGAGCAATCGCACGTGTTCTGCACGAGGGTGACTGCTATATCTCAAGAAGTAACTGGCGGAATCAAACGAAAATTAGTCCATAGGTAGACCCTATAGAGTACAGGTGCTGATTTAATTTGTGTGTCAATATCTCAAAGGGGGGTGGAGCAATCGCACGTGTTCTGCGCGGAGGTGATTGCTATATCTCAGGAAGTAACAGGCGGAATCGAACGAAAATTGGTCCATAGGTAGACCCTATTGAGTACAAGTGCTGATTCAATTTGTGTGTCAATATCTCAAAGAGGGGTGGAGCAATCAAAAGTGCTTATTTTGTCATTGCACCTACTGTATCTCGAGAAATATTGCTGAGATTTGAATGAAATTTTGAATAACACTAACCCAATATGGAAGCAAGCATCGATTAAATTTTGGCGCCAATCTCCCCGGGGGAGGGTGGGGTGATTTTTGCGCTTAGTCAACAATGCGAAAAATTAATTCATTAAAAAATCGCTTTCACGCTATTTAATTATCAAAACAGCTGAAAACTTTCAATGATTTGAAATTTTTAACTGCTGCCAGTTTCTTTTTACTAACAAATAAAATGTTTGCAATTAATCTAAACAAGGCTTTTGCAATGATTTCCAATTTCGCTCATTGATTCTGCATTTGCAGGGTTATTACGATAATTGGGAAATTGGAGCTGTCTCCAATTATTCGGGCGAGTACGTATTTTATTTTGTAACTGGAATTCATGAGATAAATATAGAAGAAAGTTTCGTGACGGCCACGACAGCTAGTTAATTTTTAGTGTATCGTCTGCTAATATTTAATTTTATAATATTTGCTTCACATGGCATCAGTTAGAGTTGTTGTTTATGTTCTAAAGATTTTGTACGTCGGTTATTGCGATTCAGTTGTCAATAAATATGTTTTTTGTGCAGTAAAGTGACTTTCAAATCTTGTACTTGACTGATCTAATGCTGGCTGTAGTGCAATTAACGAAACAACGAGATTAAGAGCAAGCGAAAATGCGATTGATACATATTTCGATTTTCTTTGTTATTAAATCACAAAAGGTATTGTTGGCAACAGCATCATGTTACACTACTTACTGTTGGCAACAGCCAGACTTCTTATTAATTGTGGAACATGTCGTTGCATCTGTCAGTTAGCCTAAATAATTTAAGTTTTATCTTATGTAAATAAACCCCATTTTCCTTATTTGTTGTATTCATATTTATCAATCAACCACACTCGGCAAACCTCAGGTATGGATATAACAAAAGTGGCGACGAGGACTTTCAAGCATTTCAAGAAAATTTTCAAGCATTAAAAAAAAAATGGCTAACACTGATGAACTTTTGAAGCAACTAACACAGTTGGCATTGCCGACAAATAAACGGCTGGAATTTTTGGAAGAAGCCTGCCGCCAACATCAAGGTTCTTTTACAACTACAGCATCTAATGGACCTGATAATGTTGAATTTTTAATGGAAACATTGGCGAAAGGTATTAGTGACTTTATATACGACGTAGAAAACGGCTCTACATTCGATAAATGGTACACACGGTACGAAGAAACTTTCAATACCGATGCAGCTAAATTGGATGATGCCGCCAAAGTAAGATTGCTTTTAAGGAAATTGGATCTAGCGTCTTATAACAAATATGTCAACTACATTCTTCCAAAGAAAGTCAAAGACGTAACATTTGCCGATACAGTGAGTCAATTGAAATCTATTCTAAGTCTGAAACAGTCGGTATTTCACAAAAGATACAACTGTCTTCAAATAAAGAAAACAGACTCTGATGATTTCGCCTCATATGCCGGTACTGTAAATAAAAATTGCGAGGACATTGAATATAATCAACTGGGCATCGAACAGTTCAAATGCCTTATTTTCATAAGTGGATTAAACGCGCCAAAGTATTATGAAATTCGTGCTAGACTGTTACAACTAATGGAAAAACAATCGCCTACATCACCGGTTGATATTCGCAAACTCGTAGAAGAATGCCAAACTTTCACTTCATTAAAAGAAGATGCAGCCATGATACAACAAAGCAGTTCCGCAAAATCATCAATTAATAAAGTTTCGAACGAAAAACTACTGAAATTTGGCGAGGAAAAAAATAAAGATACTCGTTCCAAAAGATCGTCTGCTTCCAAATTTGACAGAAAGAAAAATGTTAAGCGCGATAAATCATCGCCAAAGAAGGGAAAAGATGATCAAAGTACGCCAAAATATCCTTGTTGGTTTTGTGGTGACATGCATTTCGCAAAGAATTGTAATTATTCGACACATCAATGTGAAAAATGTCACAGAACCGGGCATAAAGAGGGATATTGTAACAGCGGTCGCCAAGCGGCTGCGGTTGGATGGAAGAAGAAAACAAAGTATTTTTCGCCAAACACAGAAGCAGTTTTTGCCGTAAATGAAAATTCTGTTGAAGATAAAAGGAAATACATTTCCGTGAAAATAAATAATGAACTGGTTAAACTACAATTTGATACAGCTTCTGACATTACTATTATTTCCGAAGATACGT
Source organism: Uloborus plumipes (assembly GCA_038373865.1). Classification (NCBI taxonomy): domain Eukaryota; kingdom Metazoa; phylum Arthropoda; class Arachnida; order Araneae; family Uloboridae; genus Uloborus; species Uloborus plumipes. Next base: position 18,407 of record JAXGGA010001149.1, read on the forward strand.
GGAAACAAATAGGAAAACCAACAGCTATCAAGACAAAATTTTCCGCCAACAGTGCATCGGGTAATCTCGTAAAGTTAACTCATAAATTTGACTGTAAAATAACAATAAATGACACTACGAAAACTGGAACTTGTTTCGTAACAGAAGTGCCAAATCTTAATTTATTTGGAATTCAATGGATCGAACTGTTTGATTTGTGGGACGTTCCAATTTCAAATATATGTTGCAGTGTTCGCTCTGTTCCAGACACGAATTTTATCACGCAACTTATACAGGAATTTCCTGCGGTGTTTTCATCAGAATTAGGTCGCTGTACAAAAACAAAGGTGACACTACAGTTAAAGAAAAGCGTTCGTCCAGTATTCAGAAACAAGAGACCAGTGTCCTATGCCGCACTTCCCGAAATCGAAGAAGAGTTGGATCGGTTGGAAAATTTAGGAATAATTTCGCCAATTGATTACTCAGCATGGGCAGCTCCTATCGTAGTCGTCAAGAAGCCGAATGGGAAATTACGAATATGTGCTGATTATTCAACAGGGCTGAATGATGCACTGGAAACGAATAATCATCCATTACCCGTTCCAGATGATATTTTTGCAAGCTTAGCTGGAAATAGCATTTTCAGTGTGTTAGATTTATCTGAAGCATATTTCCAAATTGAAGTGGATGAAAATTCAGGTAAATTGCTCACTATAAACACTCATAGAGGACTTTATAAATTTAACAGATTACCCCTAGGAGTAAAACCAGCACCGGGAGAATTTCAGAAAATTATAGATGCAATGATTTCTGGACTTAAAAATACAAGTGCTTATCTTGATGACATAATGGTGGCAAGCAAATCTGTTTCTGAGCATAAACAACATTTGAGGGCACTTTTTGAAAGACTTCAGGATTACGGTTTTGTCGCTCGTCCTGAAAAATGTCAACTCTTTTTACCGAAAATTGAATTTTTGGGTCATATAATAGATGGCAATGGCCTCCGTCCAAATCCAAAGAAAATTCAAGCTATTAAGGAAATGCCATCTCCCAAGAACATTTCAGAATTGAGATCTGTACTGGGAGCTATAAACTATTATGGAAAATTTGTGCCCAGACTTCAGAAAATCAGACAACCATTAGATTATCTGCTTCGAAAAGATGTCGAATGGCAGTGGACTAAACAATGCGAGCAAGTTTTTGAAAATATAAAGAAAATTTTATTGAGCAACCTTCTTTTAACGCATTTCAACACAGAATTTCCAATCATTGTTGCAGCTGACGCTTCTAACACTGGAATCGGAGCTACAATATATCATGAATTTCCAGATGGTTCGAGAAAAGCTATTTCCCATACTTCAAGAACCTTGTCAGCTACGGAACAAAAATACAGCCAGATAGAAAAAGAAGGACTTACTTTGCTATTTGCAGTAACAAAATTCCATAAAATGATATATGGGCGTGAATTCATTTTGGAAACCGACCATCAACCGCTCTTACGCATTTTTGGGTCACAAAAAGGTATTCCAACTCACACTGCAAATAGACTTCAAACATGAGCTTGCACATTATTGGCATACAATTTCAAAATTAGATATATTTCCACTGATTCTTTCGGCTACGCGGATATTTTGTCAAGATTAATTAATTCAAAAATTCAACCCGAGGAGGAAATCGTCATCGCCTCAGTTCATTTAGAAACGACAGTAAATCAAATTTTGGACGACTCAGCTAAATCAGTGAACGTAACACACAAACTTATCCAGGCTGAAATGAACAAAGATAAAGTTGTTCAAAAAGTGATAGAATTTCTTGAAAAAGGCTGGCCTTCTCAGAAAAATAAAATTCCGGAAGAAATAAGACCCTATTTTAATAGAAAAGAGTCTCTTTCGGTTGTAAAAGGATGATAGGTGAACGCGTCATTATTCCTGAGAAATTCCGAAGCAGAATTCTAAAAGAACTGCATATTGGACATCCTGGAATGGAACGCATGAAATCATATGCTAGAAGTTACGTATATTGGCCTTCTTTGGACAAGGACATTGAAAATTACGTTAAAATTTGTCATCCATGCCAAATTTCTAGAAAGTCACCCACCAAAACATTACTGCATTCTTGGCCATTAGCAAAAGAACCATTTGAAAGAATACACATCGATTATGCAGGCCCTATAGAAGGTTATTATTTCCTGCTTATTATAGATGCACATAGTAAATGGCCAGAAATTTTCACAACTAAATCTATTTCTTCATCGGTAACTGTAAAATTTCTTAAAGAAACTTGTGCCAGATATGGAGTACCGAAAACAATAGTCTCTGACAACGGTAAACAGTTCACCAGTCATCTTTTTGATCATTTTTGTGAACAAAATGGTATTCAGCAACGTACAACACCTCCATATTATCCTCAATCAAACGGTCAAGCAGAGAGATTTGTAGATACGTTCAAAAGAGGAATTAAGAAAATTCAACAAGGAGGAGACATTCAATCTGCTGTCAACACATTTTTGTTCACTTACCGGTATACACCAAATAAATATATTGGAAATAAATCACCGGCCGAATTGATGCTAGGAAGAAAATTAAGAACTGTGTTGGACTTGGTTCGTCCAACTGACCATACAGCTGCCAAGATCAATGAAAAACAAAATTCTCAATTTAATAGGCACCATGGGGCAGTAAATAGATACTTCAATGAAGGCGATTTAGTTTACGCTAAAGTGTACCTAAATAACGCCTGGAAATGGGAGCCAGGAAAAATAATTGAACGCAAAGGAAATGTCCTCTACAATGTATTTCTTGAATCTAATGACAGAGTACGACTCATCCGCTCCCATGCCAATCAGTTACGCCTCCGGTATGACAGTGATACAGTAAGACGTTCTAACTCTAATCTGTTGATAGAAGAGTTCAAGAACTCTGAAAGACCAGAAAATGACACCTGGTTCAACTTCGTTACTGCTGACAGATCAGAAATTGATGAATCTCTGTTGAGTGACTTCTCCACTCCATCCGGCAATGGGAGATCTGATCAATATGTAGCAGCGTTACCGAGCAGCTCCGTACTAACCAGACCACATAGAGTCACAAAACTTCCTCAAAGGTTCAAGGACTACGTCATGTCTTAAAAGAGGGAGATGTTGGCAACAGCATCATGTTACACTACTTACTGTTGGCAACAGCCAGACTTCTTATTAATTGTGGAACATGTCGTTGCATCTGTCAGTTAGCCTAAATAATTTAAGTTTTATTTTATGTAAATAAACCCCATTTTCCGTATTTGTTGTATTCATATTTATCAATCAACCACACTCGGCAAACCTCAGGTATGGATATAACAGGTATGAAGTAAGTATATTATAACTTATTAATATATTTTGCAACATAAAATCGTACGAAAATGAAAAATTAAGGTAGAAAAACTGTTTATTGAAATTTTAAATAACAAATATTTTGTGCAATAGCGCCACCTAGAGGCAATTTTTGTTGTGAAAGAGTTAACAGGCTAAGGAATATAGTCCCTATTTCAGTTACTTTTTTAAACTTAATGAGACAAGTTCTGCTTGGGAACATTGGATTTTTCGATTGAGTACATCACTATTAATAGATTTCAAGCAAGTTCCCGTAGTCCCAAAGGTTGGTAAACGAACTTGAACGATATCGGTGCTTGGCCCACAGACTAAATCGTTGACTTAGAAAAGCTGAAACAAAGTCAATGCTTCACTAGATAACGTCTTATACAGACTGCTTCATTTGATCAAAATCCTTGGGATAAAAACGGTGGTGATTGTCCAGCGACATCTATCAAATTTTATATACCGCACTCTTACTTAAAAAATGTTTAAAAAAAGCAAAATTTACATGCATGCTTAAAAAAAAAATCAGTCAATTGTGTTTGTTTCTTTCCCGAGAGCCACGCGAATAATCGAGAGTTTTCTGTACTTTTCTTTAAATCTGTTACGTGACTTGAGATCTGTGTTTCAAGAATTGAAGACTGCACTCCCTCCACCTTTATTCTTTCTCAATGATGCAGAGAAGTAAAATTCCAATACATTCTACAAGGAAAATATCACCTCGTCTCCTCACGGGGATGAAATCTGTATCTTCGCAAGTACCGAGAGCAGACTTCCTCGTTCCCGAAGGCCTGCACTTCTCTGTCAGCTCTCGGGTCGAAGGAAAGGCAGGAGAAAGCGTCCAGCTGCTCAAACTGAATGGTGAACTCGATCTCGTCCCCGACTTCTGCCTCAGTTCTCGAAGCCAGCAACTGCAACCCTACTGGTTCGGAAACCACCCGGACCGGCACGGTGACCACGTTGCTCGCTTCCAAGATGTTGGATGCTTGAAACGTTGCTTCGTATTCTCCTACCTACAGGGGTGGTGGAGGGGGGCTGAAATATTAGTAACTGAGCAGGGAGGGTCGAAAACAATCTTAAAACAATCTAGGCATGAGAATTATTTCCATAAAAAGAACTCTTAGTTATAATAGGCTATTTCAATTCCTTATTTAACTACTAATCATAAACTGTAAAAAATCAATGTTCTTTTACAGTATAATTCAGTAGTTTTGTAGTAATAAACTGTAAAAATTGCTAATTTTACAGTAATAAACAAAAATTTCTACTTTTACAGTACTAAACTGTAAAATTTACAGTTTATTACCTTGCATTTTGCTGTTTTAAACTTTAAACCCTCAAAAAACCCTTCAAAAACCTCTGCTGCCAGTATTATACTGTTGTTTTAACAGTATAATACAACTAAATTTTACAGCAATGAACTGTAAAATTTCAAACTTTACAGTAAAAAACTAAAATTGCTAGTTTGACAGCTGCCGGTATTATACTGTAAAAACAACAGTTTATTTTTTGCAGTGTACTTCGTACAAAATAGAAAAACAATTTGAAAAGTTTTTGCTATCAAAATTAATTGTGTAAAAGTGCCATAATTTGTATTTTACACGTATGTCTGCTTTTTAACTTGGGGACAGACCAGACATTTCACATTAAGAGGGAAGGGGGCAAAGGATCTCTACTCCATGTAAATTATACCGTAAAACAGCAAAAGCCATGCCCACTTGCTTAATTACTTTTTTAATGCCGGAGGGGGGGGGGGCATTGACCCTACAAAATGACAAGCCTGTTTGGGGTGATGTTAAGATGAATCAAGCACGTTATTTCTCTACCCTGCTTTTCTGGAAACAATTACCAAATTAAGTAGAATTTCTGGGTTCTTTAAAAGAATTTATTAAGATCTATATTCTGGCAAAGAAATACCATTACAGCGTAAATTTTTTTGCCATCCTACTTAAGTAATTTGTAGCAAAATAATACAATTAATTTGTTAACAAAGTAATACAATTAATTCACTTAAACAGCAAGCTTCATAGCGAACGGTTTTTTTTTTTTTTTTTCACTTTTTCCTTTTTACAGCTTTCCACTGCGATGAAAAGAAAATTAACTTACTTTTTCCTGCTTCAGGAAGAAGGTATTATCGTCGGAAGGTTGATTTAAAGATTCCCTCCCAACAAACATTGAATAGTAGTCGACTGATCCTAATGTAGAAAAAAATTAATAATTAATAATGATTTTTGACCAAAAAAAAAATAAGGCAGCTATAATTAATTAATTTTATTCATTTTATGTTTAAAACGAAACAATTTATTCATTCATCATGTTTATTTCATTGTACATTCATAAAGCATCAATCTCGTTCCCTTAATGATTACTATTATATGTTCTAATTATCCAGTTTGCACGTTTTATACTTGCCACGGCGAATCTACGTATTTTGCTGATTCCAACTGTATTTCTTGCCTTCAATTAAAACTATTGTTTCATTTTTTTCTTCCTTCCCGAGTTTACAAGTAGATTCAATAATTAACGAATCAATTTTCCCCTAAAGCAATTTCCCTTTAAAATAATATTTATTAAGTATATATTGTTTTAAAAAATACCAGATAGTTAATTACCAAATAAACAATAATTAGTAACTGCTAATTGCTCCAAAGAATAATTTGTTTTTTGAAACACAAAAATGATACGTAGAGATTAAAAAGTCTTCGCTTTTTTTCTTTTTTTTTTTCTTGCGAAGCGGGTACTTGAATTGCAGGAAACGAAGTGATGATTCATAAGCCCGCTTAGAACTTAGAATTTACTAACTTATTAGCAAAAAAAGTTTCGTCACTAAGCAATTAATTCTTGAAATTTTAATACAAGCACCTTTAAGAAACATTCGAAATTATAGACTGGAAATTGTGAAAAATGAATCGTACCTGATACTTCGCACGTAAAAACCGCAACTGAATTTAAGGGTATATCACTTCGCTGTGAGCCGTGAGGATCGTGACGATTAGAGTCCAGCTCATAACTCAGGGTCACTTCCAAGATTCCAAGTTTCTCGAGCACAAGTACCTATAAAAAATAAATAAGAAAACGTTACACAAGTGCATTTTATGATCTTACTAAACACTCTATTGATGAGATATCGAGCCTTTAAGAGGAAATAGTTGAACGTTCTTAGATAAAACAGAAGCTACTGCCAATCATTGAATGCTGAATTTTCGCTTTAGACAAGGAATAGCTTTTTCAAAAATTGTTCAAACTGCTAAATTCTAATCTCTTGAATTGATAAAAAATATTTTCCATTCTAAAGGATCTCTAAATGCGGATACCTTGGAACTGAGTGATAAGTGAGTGGATAATTGAAGACCTAATATCGGTACCTCGAAAACTGAGATATTGTGCCAAACGAGAACAATTTAACCTTCTCTCCTAAATAACACAGTGTCTAAAACGGCCAACTTATATGAAAGTCGCTTGACTGTTACAAAACGCCATTGAAAAATCATTAACACGTTGCAGCAACTTACGAGAGTAACTGGTAAGAGTGACGCCTTCACAGTGTCACTAAGTGACGGTCACAAATTAGCTGTTGCAGTGAAGTCCGTCAAACACAGTGGCGCACCTAGAACTGTTTTCTGGGAGGGACTAAGTAGACCTCTTTCGGAAAATTTTCAAATTTGAAGTCCTAAAGAAAAAAAAACTGCAGTCGTTCTTAATGAAATTAAAAAGGGGGTTCGGAGCTATGTCTTGGCAAATTTCCAAAAATCAAGTCCAAAAAACGTATTTCAAGAAGTTTTGTACAATCAAGGGAGTTTATCTTGATGCTTCTGTGAGGGGTTTAAGCCGCCGTGGGTGCGCCATTGGTTAAACATATCCCTATAAACCCTATTAAACATGCAACACAGAGCGACTCCTTTAAGACAACATAATTCCGTTACTTTGTAATTGGGACCACATTGTGGCTCGCAGAGAAAAACATTTAAATTTGTCATGGCATGTTATGTTATCAGGGTTGTTTTGCAAGGCACCGAGATCGGAACAACCGGAGGGTTTTCAGTTCTGAGGCAAAATGGCACTAATAAACCCCAAATCGGACATAAAATTTCCGAAAAGTTTCGGAATTTCGCCAACTGCCTTTCAACGTTTCCATGCATGTCTGAAATATATGCATGGAAAAGACATTTTTATACAAGCAATTATTATGAAAACATTTAATCGTGTGTACACCATTTTAAAATAAGAAACATAAAAAGGTTTGTTCTATTCATCCTTGTAATCCCTAATTCAATTGCATCAACTAGGTTATTGTCCAGTAAGTATATATGACTCTCAAATCCAGTTAATTTTCAGTTTAGTAAAATACGTTAAAACAGTTACTAACCTGCTCCGTAAATATTTCTTCGTCAACATCGTTATGAATTCGAATAGTGACGTTCCACTCCCCTTCTTGTTCGTAAGTATGTGACTGGACAACATCCTTTTCGTCTGAAAACGACAGGTCGACGACGTCTTGTCCATCTTCAAAGATGATATCGGTCAGTGCATTCTGGGGATAGTAAATTTCACTTCCACTGTAAACAACTTTGATGGTTACTTCTCCTGAAAAGATTTTTTTTGTTACTATTAGATTACCTCACAATTCTGGTTATTGTTTCTGCCTTTTTTTTTCTGAAAAAGATAGAAGTTGGAATTGTGTGCTTCTTTCTTCACATTACAAGAGTAAAATAAAGACAAGAAATAGCGCTAGAAAGTAAAAAATGTTTCGAGTATCTTAATAAATTTACTAACGGAGCAGAAAAACGAATTTCAGTTGTGTTTAATTTGATCAGAATAATGCCTCAACAGCAAGTGTTTCAAATGGATATTGTAGTACATCAAGTGAATTTGATTGCAAGTTAATAGTGAAGTTTTTTTAATTAAAAGCTATTCTATTTGAAACTAATAATGATGTATACCGTTTTTAAAATGTCACACCATCAAATGGAACGAAATGGGGAGATTTTACCCGAGGACATGAGATGTTTAAATGGACATGACTAGGGATGCACCGATAAGCAAATTGACCGATTACCGATTACCCATTAATCGGCTATTCATAATCGGCCGATTAATCGGCCGAGCCGATTAATTATCAAAATGATTATTTCCATTACTAATAATATAATCATCACTGTTTTCCATTCTTTTTTTCTTTTTCTTTCTTTTACGATTCCGATTTTAGAAATAGTCACTACTTTTTTTTTTAGAGAAAAAAATATTTTTTCCTAACTCTCCCAAAATAATTTCAAAATTTTATCCAAGTTCAGTAAACCAATTTTTAAACCTTTGTACCAATATTATTGTTAATAAAATTACCTTCCCACATAAAATATTTAACACGTTGTTAATTATAGTAACTAGACATGACATTAAAAAAAGAAAAAATAGGGGAGGCTTTGATATGAGAACTTTAATTTAGGAGGTCTTTCAATTCATATTTATTTTTCAATTATTAGAAGATACTAAATTCAAGACTTATTCTTTGTAAAAATTAGAGGTTTTCAAAAAGCTTCATGATAAGAAAAAAAGTATTGACACATAAAAATATAGCAAAATTGTCTCTATGTGTACATTTATTCAAAACAAAAAATTAACTAAAAAATTTGTAATAACTGTGAGGATTAATTTTTTTTTTTTTTTTTTTTTTTTTTTTTTTTTTTTATATTTTGTTCTTGGAATTTGTTTTATTTTTACTTACTACACTTTCCTGCTACGTGTTGTACGTTTGTTTGAAAAAACTAGTTCTTGTTTATAAATTTTTTCATCTTAGTTTCTTTTTCAAGGCTCATAAAAAGTAATTTTATTTAGACCATAGTTTGACTAATTATAAATAAAATGAAATACTCATGTTTTTGTATTCCAATTTAAAAGTTAAAGGATTTAATTATTCCTAATAGTGTCATATGAATATCAGCCGTGAGGGTTATCTTTTAATATTGAATTCAGTTTTATGCACTGCATGAACTATTTGTTTTGTATTTACTCTGTACACTTTCATACAACATGTTATAGTAAGGATTGCAGAAAATTAATTATTTACAGTTGATAATATTGCTTATCAAAATTTCTTGGTAAAATTTTACACTAAAACATAATATTTAAAAAGTATTTTTTCCGCCGATTAATCGGCAACATTTTACCGAACATTAATAATCGGCAAAGTGGCCGATTATGGCCGATTAATCGGTGCATCCCTAGACATGGCTTTTCCACGAGTTGTCTTAGAAGATTTGATGCATGCAGCTTTAGTCTTATTAGACCTGAAAAAATTAAACAAGAAGTTCTGTCAAGAACTAAACGAGCCTACTTCCCCGTATACCGACATCGACATTCTAGCATCTGATCAATATTGGCTGCGTTCAGAGTATTCGCCCGGGCCGCCCGGGCGTTTAAGCCGTGACGTCATAAATAGCTGCCCGGGCCGAGCCCGGGAAGTTGTGGTCTGGACAGCACTTGTGCCTTTCGGGAAGAAACAAAATGGCGGACACAACAGCAGAAAGTTACGCGGCGGTCAATGCAGGAACAATCCTGCATTCGCTCCTATATGTCGGCCCAAAATGATACCATTCTTAACCTTGGCGGCAATTATTGTTCATCTACCTTCATGGTTGAGCGTGGGATCGAAATGACTTATCGAATTTAATGAGAAATATGTTATTTTAAATGAAGGAATTTACGATGAAATAGGCCTAACAGTAAGTAAAGAATTTCATCGATCTCGCTTATCTGACAGGATTGTTCCTGCAATGACCGATTCTCAAGGAAATGTACCATTTCAGATTCATCACAGCAAATAGCGTGCGTATTTTTGACCATTGTGTGTGTGTTTTCAAGATTTTGTTTTAGTCACTCTTCGTAAATCCTAGCAGACGAAAAAGCAATAAATTTCAGCCAATGAGCATCATCCTTTGCTAAACGCCCAAACACGTGACTTATCTGCCCAGATAAATTTCCTGGGCTGCTTGTGCTTGATCCCGGGAAGCTCGGGCGTCTACTCTGGACAGCATTTGGGAAGTTCGGGCGTTCCAAATGGCAGCTCTGAACGCTTTGGGAAGAACCCGGGCTTCCCGGGAAGCTCGGGCGCGTACTCTGAACGCGCCCATTCTCTTAATTATCTGAGACTGCAAATTATATGAAACATACCCTTTTAGCATTTAAAATTCGTTTCTAGAAACAAAACTTACCTCCCTCATCTGATGAAATAGATACGCAAGAAGTAAATAAATAAATAAATAAATAAAGTTGTAGCGCCTTTCAAACAGCGCAGTTAATACATTTCTTTCATAGAAAAATTCCTTGTTAGTTTTCAGCAAAGAATTAAAAGAAGAAAGCACATCAAAATAGATGTTGCCAAAAAAAACTTTTAATCTGTTGCCATTATATATAAGTAATTATAAATAAATAAATAATTATCCTTCCGAATAAAGGAATAAATAAAAAAAATTTCACTTAAATAATATTTTTTGTTAGAAAAAAATCGTCTGCCAAAAAAAAAATAATAATAATAATAATAATAATTTGCCAATTTCGGGGGAAAATTTTCCATACTAGAGGAAAAGGTCTTCAAAGTTTTCATTGGCAATTTGAGCCTAAACTCTTAAAAAAGTTATGAATGTTTATGTACTATCTTTAGAGCCAATACTAGAATTGTTATTTGAAATCAGTTGGAAAATATATCAAGTTCTAATATTTTCCGAAATGCGTCCTTACGGGCTTATGAAAGTATTAGAACTAGATAATTAACATATTTTCTAAAAATGTTGTTTTACATTACCTGGCGGCGTTATTTTCGGAGAATCAGTTTGAACAGTCCAATTTCTCGTAATAAAGTACACGCAACATGCGAGAACTGATGCATTTTCAGAGATAAAATCATCAGATGCAACAAGAAGGATGGAAAAATTGCCAGGTTGGCTGCACGGAAATACTTCATAAATTGCATCAGAAGCAGATTCTGAAGGAAAAAAAAAACACAATATTTAAAACAGATTGCAAACTAAAACATTTGAAAACATAAAATTTGCTTGCTTTATAACGCACTAAAGAAAGACATCATCTCCATATATTATTTCTCTAAGCCGAATCCTATACCCGGTCGAAACTCGCTCATTTCTTTATCGAATTGCAAGAAAATTTATGATTTTGAAGCTTATCCCGCGGGCTATTGACGAAAATTCGACCCACCCTCTAAAAAGTGTCGGTTCGTTTTTTATTCGAACTTCAATTTTTGGGCACAAAATTGACTCTATCTAGCGAAATAATTGTCGTATCGTCTCCATTTTGATTTCATTCGAAAGATTTAAAAAAATGCGTTCTTTAGAACGTTTCTCCCGCTAGCGCCGGAACGCCGTAACGAGAATCTCGAAAATCCACGTTTAAGCGACTTATAAGCGATTGAAGTTTGAAAAAGTTAAATTTTTTGCTCAAACGTTAAAATCGTTACATTGTTGTTCACATCAATTTTAAATGCGACATTTCAAGCCAAGGCTTAGCTCGGTAAACCTTAATTGTAACTTTAATTGTTTCAAAATACTATGGTAGTTTTGCGATAACGTTAGTATTTAGTTTAGTAGTAGCCTTGGGTATTTGATTTTAATATAGGGTATCACTTTTGTAGTAGTTGTAAAAGTGAACGTGTCTTTGATCTCAGAACGATTTGTTGTCAGAACGACGGCAGTAGATGGCGACGTTGTGCAAATGAAGCCAATAAAAATTGTCGTATTAAATTTTAAGTTTAGAGTTTTTTTTTTTTTTTTTTTTTGCAGAATTCCGCACGGGTTACCTAGTTCGCTCATATTGGCTGTGACATCTTCGTAAAGTTTTACTTTTATCACCAGTCAAAAAGGAAATCTTATCGCTTTTGAAATTTTGAAATCGAAGTGAACTACCTCTAAAAGAATAAGATTCTATACACTGGAATTTCACAAAATATCTGCTCACGACTTCTTCTCAGAGAAGTTCTATCCTAGATGTGCCTCCAATAAGAATACATAGCATTTAATCACTTTTCCGAACCAGAAAGCTACAGATATTGGGGGAAAACAGTTACACTCTCAATTAAAATATTTTACAAAAGTAGTTTCATTTCTGAATTTCTCTGACAGTTGTTATCTAAAGACAAACACCTGTCACTAAAAATAACAGATTAGGGGATAATGGCGCACAGTGGAAGTTTGCATTTAATTCGTAATATACAATAGTAATATACAATATATATATATATATATATATATATATATATATATATATATATATATGTATAATTTTAGCTGTAAAGAAATTACATGCGCATTTACAACGTTGTAAAAAACGAGTGGTGTTAACTCGAGGATCCTCTAAAGGACTGTCCATACATTTATAAGTACATGCAATTGCAAAAGAATCGAAAAAAAAAATACTTAACATTCATTTAGGGGTGAGTATGATGGAACTTTAAGCTAAAATTTGAGTAAAAACTTTCCGCGATGACAATATTTCTTTTTCTGTCAAAGACTTGAAACTTGAATTATTTAAGGGTTTTCTGGTGACAATTTGTAACAATGGTTTCTTACATAAGTATAGATCTCTCTCACTTTGCACAACGAATTTTTACAATACTTTAACCTTTTTCACCTAGATATGCACCGGAGGCAAATTAAAAATGACCCTGAGAAATATATCTGAGAAAAAAGAGCTTCTCCCTGCATTTTCAAGCCTTATTTCAGTACTCCCGAAGTCAATGTGTCCCACTAATGTTTACAAATAGAAAACTTATGTGCCTTTGGTCCGGCTCCTCCCACCTCGGATAGTTTATATTTTACTTTCTTGTCTGCAGTCAACTTTTGAACTATAGCTGATATATCAAAAACCACTAGGACTAGATATCAACAAAAAGTGAATATAAAATAAGGGTTTTAAGTCAAACCCTTTAGATCCATAGTTCCGCCTTCGAAACTATGGACTTGAGGAATGGACTTAATCGGTTTTGATTCTGAACAAATCAACTATTGGTAGTTAATGCTTGAAATTTAAAACACATTACCATAGACATTGGAAACGCTCGCGCTCCCGTTCGCTAATTAGATGAAACATCTTGTGGTAGAAAAGTGATTCCTTTTCCGCTTTCGGTCGTCCGCCATTTGGTGGCCATCGCTCATAGTAATAAGCTCACTGTCGGTTCGTTTTCCTCGATTCTCGCAGGGATTTTAGTTTTGAAATAGTACTCTCAACGAAACATTTTTCAGACAATTTGTATCAAAATAGGTTTCTCTTCTAAATAACTGTTGGAAATAAGTCAAGAACAGAAAATAGGTTTTGCATCTTCCTGAAATAGCTCTACATTTTCGTTTAAGAAATATATTTAAAACATTGATACTGAGTAATGACATTTTCAAGCAGCTTCACTTCATATTTTTTGCTCAAATGTTTGGAAAGCCATCTTTTTTTACTTTGTGTGATTTGGTTTGCGATATCAAAGTAATATTGACACTAGGGATGCATCGATAAGCAAATTGGCCGATTACCGATTACCGATTAATCGGCTTTTAATAATCGGCCGATTAATCGGCAAAGCCGATTAATGATTATGATGGTAACTTTTAATACTACCAATTTCACCATCACTGTTTTTTTCTTTCTTTTATAATTAGGACTTTAGAAATCGTTGCTAATTTATTGCTCCTTTTTTTCCGATTTTCCTCATTTTTCTAAAATAATATTAAAATTTGTTCCAATTTATTTAAACTAATTTTCATTTTCTGATGATAAATTACACTAACATGCAATATAGCACATTATTGCTTACGCTACCTAGCCATTAAAAAAAGACTGGAGGGGGCTGTTGGGAGCACTTTAATTTATAAGTGCTTTTAGTTTAAATTTATTTTTCAATTTCTAGTACCCATTTAATTCAAGAATTTTATTCTATATAAAAACTAGAGAATATCTAAAAGCACTATGTAAAGAGAAAAGTATGGACGCAAGAAAAATGTTGCAACATTGTCTATATGTGAATATTTATTCCAGATAGAAAATTAATTTATTAAAAAACATATATCAACAATGAGCATTATTTTTACATTTTATTTTGGCAAAATTTAACTGTTTATAAAAAATTGAAATGCGCACGTTTTCGCATTTCAATTTAAAACTTCAAGAATTTAAGGAGGCTCATCAGAGCTCAGATGTGACAGACAAAATCAAACAGCTATTTATAGATTTATCACTGGACATCTAAAATGTATGACTTATGAATCTAGCTAAAAAATATTATGTACATTCACCAAGTAACCAGCTTCCCAGGAATGTTCCCTCAGTTGTTAGCGGCTAGCTCGGGAGGACCTATATTTACGACCACTCTTAATACTGGACCTCATAAAAGTGCATGGAATCGTACATTTGATCAAACAGTTGCTATATCCGAATTATTAGCAACAGTAACAGAATTTAATTATTCCTAACAGTGTCATATGAATATGGGCCGTGAAAGTTATCTTTTAATATTCCTTTTAGTTTTATGCACTACACGAACAATTTGTTTTGTTTTTACTCTGAACACATACTTACATGCTACATGTTATAAGAATGGATTGCAGAAAATACATTTACCTTATTTTTCGGCGTATAAGACGCACCGTCTTATACGGCATAAATTGAAGATTAATTAAAATTGGGGGATTTAATTTAAAATTGGGTGCGTCTTATACGCCGAAAAATACGGTATTTACTGTTAATTAAATAATTCCTCATCGTTTCTTATTGAAGGTATACTTTGAAAACTAATGATAGAAAATATTTTTTTCCGCCTATTAATCGGTACAATTTTGCCGATTATTAATAATCTGCAAAGTGGCCGATTATGGCCGATTAATCAATGCATCCCTAATTAACGCCATAATTTTAATAGGTAAAAAATTTCAAAATTGCTAAAAACATAATGGAAAAGTATAATCGAACCTGTATACATTAAGTCAAAGGAATTTCTCAGTATTTAAAATTGTTTTGTCATTTTGCTTAGGTATAATTATAGTAGCTCAAAATAAATGCTGAACTCCTAAATACAGAATATTTCTTACCTTGGAAAGATACAGGTCTGCCATTTTTCGCTTTGTTCGTATACTTAAATTTTGAACATGTATTCAGCATGCTTGAGTTTCATCAGATAAAAACACCTAAGAAACGAAGTAAATATTCCAACGTTTTGTAACGATCAGACACTAAATGGCGGCTGCGCGAAGTTCAAGGTAGAATCAGGGTCATTTTCATCATATGCTTACATTTCAGAATTTTTAAGTAATTTTTTAACTTGCTATTTTCTTTTAGAATCACTAACAGCTGTTTTGTCACATATTTTAGGAGCGTGAAAAAGTAATTGGTTGTACACTTTGATGCATAATTAAGTATTCAAATGTTGTTGAAAAACTTTAAGTTGCAAGGAAAATTGTCGTCCGTTAAAATACAAAATCGATATGAAATCTCACTTTTAGACAATATCATAGCGCGTAGAACCAACTTCATTTGAAATTATTTGTATCTCTGAAGCTTAAAACGATGTTTGTGATCATTAAAATATTGATCAAAAACTGTATGGTAACGGACTTGACATTTGGTAACGGATTTGACCAGTAACGGACTTGACATTTCAACTAAAATGTCAAATTATGTCAAACAATTTAAAAATTGAACGACAATATGCATTTTCTTAGAGTTGTATAATGAACAATATTTTGGGGTAAACATTGAGAAAAAGTACAAATTAATACTAAAATCTTTGGTAACAGACTTGACAAAGAATAAAAATACACACCTGGAAGAAATCTTGTGCGAAACGCCACAGCAATATTTCTCGACTCAGAAAAACAAAATGATACGAAATAGTTACGTCACTAGTTTGTTAAGTTAACTGAATACGTGTTACCATCTTTTGACTGCAATAAATACTTTTTTTAGCTCAAATAATCTTAGGATAACGGACTTGACAAGAACTGCCGGACAAAATATATTCATACATTTCTTAATGAAAAAAAAAATACTATTGTCAATATGTATTATGAATACCATATGCTAATAGTTAATATATAAAAATAATTTGTTGTATATACTGTTTTATACAATTAAGTATATAAAAACAATAGTTGAACTTGCGAAAATTGGAAATGGACAAGCGTTTTTGCCAAAGACTTATATGAAAATAAACAAATAAATTTCAATAATTTTTTGAGTGATAGAATTTTTTTAGGGATATTTCTTGCAGAAAATAATTGTTCGCATTGAATTTAAAAGAAAAGTTATGCTTCAAAATCGTCTTTTTAACCTCCGGACAGCAAATGTAAGCAAATTTTGAAAATGACCCATCAGTTTCTGCTTCAAAGTTCTGTAGGCTCATTTATCTAGTTAGCGAGCGGACACGCGAGCGTTTCCAATGTCTATGCATATTACCTATCGTGTTATTCCGCCAATAGTCTGCACCAGACCACGAAAAAGTGACTTCTCGACCAGACTGAATTTTTGCCTCCATGGTAACTACGTCTCCAACTCCGACACAACTGCTAGTAGTAGTCAGGTTAAGGCCAGACAAGACTTCGAGTACTTGAACGACGACTTCTTCGGATTTTGACACTTCGTCATCCAATTCCTCAGATAAATCAACCGAAATTTTGTAATCACCCGACTGCAAAAGAACGTGTTGGAAAATGCTTTTATAATGACGAAACGTTTAACCTCAACACAACAAAAATATAGAAATTGAGTAATTTGTATTTTCAGACCAAATGTCCACTTTCTGAAAAAATTTGGCGTTTAAACTAATTAATATTAACTTTTTGTGACTTAATAAATGCAGATTCCTAGAAAGCGCACCACCCTACAGGTCTATGTAATAATTTGATGTCATCTCAAACGGTTTCTTCCTCGAGCAGCAAATTTTAGTAAATCATTTAATCCAGTGGTTCTCAACGGGGGCGATACCGCCCCCCGGTGGGCGGTGGGAAGATGTTAAGGGGCGGTGAACATATTTTGGGCGGTAAGGGGGCGGTGGGTATATTTTCAAATGTACTTGTGAGAAGATGTTTTATGCTGGGGCGGCAGGAAACAGTCATCTCTTATATCCCCTAATTATAGCTTAAAAAATATTTTCTGCGGATATTTCCCAAGCCCTGATCTTTCTCCTAACGTCATTAGCGATAGCCTAAAATTTTTCAACAGCATCAAATTTAAGAGCCACCTATCTTGACCGACTTTTTGTGTCGCTTGAGCTTCCCCCTAACAAGGTAACAATCGCATTTTTCACGGTGCAATGTGAAAAAATTTTCCGTACAAAGCTCCCGAACTTTGACCATTCCCTCAGCGGCTTACGCAGCCAAATCATTTCAGGGGGGGGGGGGGGCTGAGCCGATACTCTTTAAAAGGAGGGGACGGGGCACCTCTTGAAATGTAGCTAAAAAATAAATGTTTCAATTTTCTGATATGAATACTTATTTCAGACAAAGCTTCACTAGTGAAGCCTTGCTTCAGATGACAAATATATATCATAAAAAAATATTTTTTATCATTATAATTATTGTTGAGAAGCAAAGCGTTTTGATGAAAATAAAAAATGACAAAATTGATATTTGAAAATTTTTCTTTATTGAAGAAGGTGTTCCTTAAACAAGTGTATGTAATATTTTTGCAAACTTGAGATTTAATAACGTTAATTTTTCCCATTTATTTTACTACTAGCGGTACCAGCACGGCTTTGCCCGTGGTATAAAATTAAAAGTTCATTTGTAAAATAATTGATATAGCAGAAAAAATGCTCTATTTTAGTTGTAATTCAACTATTATTCCTTCAAAGTATGATATAAAAATCTGGTATGGACCCCACGCTACTTATTTTTACGTGTAAATTTCTTAGTAGATGCCTTAAGTGCTAAAATAGTGCTTGGAGAGAGCAAGGTAACAGTTCAAACATTTATATCCCTAGTTTGCCACGAAACAATGCAAAAACAAAATGTTTTACAATGATTAATCCCCTAAATATCGCCGATTTTAACGTCATTCAATGGATTTGTCGCAAAATATCGCCAATAGCGCCAAATTGAATCCAAATAAGAAAAAGAAAACAATTTTTTTGCCAACTTGGCGTTATGTCGCCAAATTGGCGGCAAATACTTGGCGACTAAAAGCTTGGCGATATATCGCTAAGTGGTCGTGCCAATTCATATCACTTTTGTCTGCATTGAAATGAACACTGATTTACTCCATAAAAGGGGTAAAACACCCCCTTGGAACATTCGAATGCAACCCCAAGGGGAGAAGCACAAAAATAAGCCAAAAGAGAAAATAAGAACAATTTTGTTGCTTACAGAAACCAACAGAAATCTTACCAAAGTTTAAAAGAAAAAGAAAATTTTCTTTGCTAGCTTAAAAAACAAAACAATACATTTTCCGAAATTAAACACTTTAAAAAGAACGATGCAATATCGCAATTGATACGATATTTGGTTAATCTGTGCTTTAGGTACCCTTTTCTCGCTAAATGGGCGATAGGCGCGCCAAGCATGGTAACCCTGGCTATTTTGCGTAGTTTCTCTCGGAGCTTTCAATTCCGCGAGACACGCAAAAACGCGCCAAGGTCCCAAAGCATTTTCACCGGGAAAAAGACAGGGTTGCCAGAGAATTGAAACAAAAAAATACTACGCCTCCTCTAAAAAAAAATATTACAAAATACTACTGTTTCCAAACGTTGCCAAAATCAATGTTGCTGAAATGCGAAATCTATGAAAATGAAAAAAAAAAAAAAATCCGCCAAATCTTTTAATTAAGTCATTAGTTTTTTGGAAACAGGGTTGCCTGAAAAATACTACGCTCCTTATTTGGGCCGAAAAAATACTACCGTAGTATCAAAAATACTACGCCTGGCAACGCTGGAAAAAGCACGAAACAAAAATAAGTATGAACACGTAAACATGGTAACAACATGAAAAGTTGATTTCCGTTGATAAAATAATTCATTTCATCTATCTTTTCAAATTTTATTCTCGAATTCAACCATTTTAGAATCGTTTGGTTTGCTTTACTGAAGGTAGGCCTTGAATTCCGGGATTCTAAAAACAATTGTTACGCAGTTCTCCTAATGATCGTAGAAACTTCCAAAAAACGTCATTTTGTGCAGAAAAATTCAAGCTTTCGAATGAAATAAGACTTGAAAATGTGTATGAAATATTTCTTCCCTATTTTATCGAATTTCCGCTAAGAATTCGAACAGGAAAAGAACGAAATGGAATTTTCGAAAAATCGCTTCGAGGTGCAAAACTACATGCTACAAACTAATTTTGTGCCAAGTGGCATGAAAATCGACCGAACGGTTTTGGCGCTACGCGCGTAACAGACAGACAGAAAGAAGGACAGACAGAACCACCTTCAGCTTTATTATTAATAGAGATATTTCTCATATTGGATTTCAATCATACCTTTGTTGAAATTTATTTAACAGAATTAGGTGAATGGACAAGCATTAATCGATGTTTCTGAAACATATTTGGAGTAAATGTCAACAAAATTGAATAATAAAGTAACCATACACGTCACAAAGTAAAATGGAGAGATAAAAAAAGAAGAAGAAGAAGGAATTAACTCCTCCCCCCCCCCTTTCTTTTAATTTTGCCCCATATACTTAATTTTCTTTTCCAAAGAAATTCTCATGTCTTGATTTCAGCAAGAAAAAATAAATAAATAAACGATTTCAGCTTAAATTTTAAAAATTTGTTTGGGAAAATTTCGGAGAGGGCTGCAGCCCTGTCAGCCCACCCCCTGAGTACAGCACTAGCATTCCCTCTTCATCAATAAAACTAGCTTAAATTTTGTGTTTTCTATACTTGTATTTCGCATATTGCAATCGCTACTGGAAATGAATTGCATTAGAACGTTTCTTGATAAAAACATCGTGACGTCAGCGTGACGTTTGCCTATGAAAAACGAGCTAGATAAAACGTCACGGCCTACTTGACGAATAAGAGGAGATCGCTGACCGCTTGTGAGCTCTTATTGGCTCCACCCGTAGTGACGTCAGTGCGTTAGCATTTATTGCGATTGCAACTTATCCAAATTTGGGAATTTGCGATTGCAATGGTGAGTTGCGATCGTCCGTGTTTCACTTGAATCCCTGCCCAAGCCTTTAAATAACTTCAGTTATGAAAAATCTTTATAAGAGACCTCTTTCTCCCTAGTTAATGTTACCAAAAATTGTCTAAAATTACGTCAATTTTATATGTTTTACAGGGAGCGGAATCTGAATTTAAGTGTCAACCACCACGAAACATAGAACTAAAGAAACCACATTTTTAAGACTTCGTTTTCAAAACAAATTTCGGGGGGTATCCCCGATACTTTACCGCAGTCTTTACTCTGATGTCACCAAAGGCATACTTATAACTTTTGTTATCTTATCTAACCATTCAAAGCCTTTTCAACCAATTAATCGAAAAGAATTTCTTTGAATTGAACTTATCTCTTGATTTTTAAATTCAACTTATACCAGTTTTTTTTAAATTAAAACTTCGTTTATAATCTTTAAAGGTGACAGGTACGGGCTATAGTTTCAAGTCCTTGTCCCTTCTGGGAAAAAATAGGAGGAACGGCTGTTAGCCTTTCCGTAGTAAAATCCTATATCCGTACATAATAAATAGGGGATGCGTATTGCATAGTTGCAAGTAAATAAGAGCAAGACTGTTTGGGATCGGACTGTTCAGGAACTATTTGAACGTAATGTATTTTTCAAAATATATTGGTTTTCAAACAAAATGTTGAAAAAACGATGCATTTTTATTTCAAAACGTGTTGTTCTTTTTTACCTAAAAAATGGTTCACTCATTTAATGGACTCATTCTATGCACTTGGTTTTTACTGACACAGCTTTTTAGAAGGGGGAAAATGCCCACTTTTTCTAAAAATTATCTTAAAGAAAAAGAAAAAAAAAGCATAAGTTTTTAACTTTATAGTCATTTTTCAACCATTTGTTTGGGCAAAATTATAGGATCAAACCTGTCAAGAAAACGCCCCCCTCCCCTCTTCCACTTTTACGTCCGTCCGCAAAGGGGCGCTGAAAAAAATTTCACCCCTACAGGGGGCGGTGGCTGTAAAAAGGTTGAGAACCACTGATTTAATCACTTCACCATAACTTGGTGTGTGTGTTAGGGTCTAAAAATACAAATCCGTATGTAGATATAAAGTGCATTGTATTTATTCTATTTTCTTACTTCTGAGAAATTGTGGAAGAAAGTTATGTTTTGTGGTATTACGACGCTTACTCTGACAAGGTTTTTTATGTCTAAATTATTCCCATCCTTGTCTGAATCAGGATTTGCATATAACGTTTCGTCAGCCCCAGTAAAAGCGATCACTGTTTTATCAACCTTTTTGAGAGCTATGATGTCACCAGGTTCCACCTAAAGAAGTAAAAAAAAACAAAATATTAAGTATGCTGAAGTTTTGTGCAGTTTTTATCAAACAAGCTGACGAGGACATTGACTTTCTCCTAACGAAGAAGATATAGTTTTACAAAGTCAATGTGCAACTCAATTACGCAACTCCCATACTTGCTGGCATTAAAAGCTCCACGTTAATTTAGCAATTCTTTCGTATCATAAAAATGAAATCATTAAATGGGCGTTTCTCTGTAAACTCGTAATTGGTTGTCCGGACAGAGTATTTTAAAAATAATAAACTGCAATAAAGTAATTATCTCTCTTAATTGAAAGTCTTTGAGGATGAAGGGGCTATGTTACGTTTTAAAAAATGAACACTCTGAACAGTGGTAAACAATGGATACAAGTAAGCAAATAAAACTTGCTACCTCAAAAAGTAGATGTCATTAGACCATTTTCATACGCACACTAACGACAAAACCAGAAAACAAAAAAAAAAGCTGCAACAACTGCTACAATAAAACTTTGAACTTTAATTACTAGCAATTTCGTGTTTTGTCACATAACCCCTTCATCTCGAAAGCCCTTCAATTCATGTAAAGCATTAATAATTTGTAGCCCAATGGTATATCTAGCTATAACAATTTAAGTTTATTTTCTAGAAATTATCTAAGCCCTAGCTGTCCCAATCGTATAGTCTAACACTTAAAGGTAATATTTCGAAAAACTTATTAACACTGCATAAATTTGACAACTAATATCTAAAAATAGCATGATGCAACGAAATATTTTTTATGAAATAAGGTCTGATTACGTATTTCTAAAACTTAAGATTGTCATGTAAGTTCTGTCCGGATTTTTTTCCAAACAGTCACCTGCCACAAATTCAAATATGCAATGGAAAAATCTATACTCTTGTAAATGTTTTTCGGCATGAAGTTTGACGCAATCAGTGTGAATTTTCCGAAATTTCTGAGAACGATGTTGAAACGCCACTTTGTTTAGTTTCAGAGTCACATTTGTGATGAAAGTATGCATCTTGGTCGTTGCGAAAGCAATCCTCTGGTAAATGATTTTATTGATGATAACTAGTTTAATTATACTAGTTTAATTATGATTTAATGATTGATAACTAGTTTAACACATTATTTATTATGTCCATGATTTGTGTCTAAATGCATGGGTAGTATCGTAACAAATTATATTCCAATATTTTTGCAAATATTTCTCAACTAAGTGCAGCCCCCTGCCTTGTTATACTAGGAAAGGGCCTTGCCTCCTGCCGTGATTTATCAGAAAAACACTAACTTCAACTGGCCCTTTTTCGAAACAAAGTAATAGATTCAATTCTGAGCAATAGTATTATAATTTTACGAACATTTCATTAAAAAAAATGCTCGGACAGATTCTGAATGGAAAAATACGAGTTTACAGAAAATCGCTCTTAACCATTTTCGTGAATGTAGAGACATAAAATTAGTTGTCTCAGCACAATGTCCCATATTTAAGTGGCTCAAGTATAAAACATTTTTATTCAAAATAATTGCCACCAAAAAGTAGTTTATCTCATAAAATGGCACTAAAATCATTTGTACTTACATAAATCCAATCATCTTTTTCGAGTCGAAAATAATTATACTTTGGGCTGGAAACCGTGATTTTGACGGTTTGCTTTTGCTCATAGCCATCGTTCCATCTAGTAAAGCAGGAAGGTAACCCAGTGTCAGAAGAGCATGCGAGAGTAAATGGGCAAAAGATTTCTGAGCCTTCCATGCATGAGATTGTTCCGGATTCGTTACAAGAATCTTTGCACGATCCACAGAACGTATGGCCATCTTCACAGTTAGGACTAAGAAGCTGAAAAAACAAAAACTCAAATGGAAATTCAGTTCGCGCGATACTGTATGTCCGTGAAAGCCGCGCCTGGCACATGCGAACATTTCCACTGAAAAAAAGGTAGATGGGCTGTGGGTGATAACTTTCCGAAGTTTTCAATTTAAAACTTGCATTTGCTTTTTCCTTTTGACATATTCAGTTAAACTATGTATTTGAAATTTGCATCGTACCACGTTGTTTGATACGGCTCAAAATGCTTTTTAGTATTCTTCCTCTTATTGTAATCTTACCTAATACCCTATTTTGGTAAGATCAGAAAAGACCTGACGCATGCGTAAATGTGCGGAAGGCTTTACTTAAGAAGATCAGACAGTAGTCATGAGGTTTACCAAAGCTGTGTTGACAAGTGTCGTTGTATTTTCGAGAGTTTTCCCTTTTTTCGGGTAGTAGGAAAAAACAGTTGCCGCAAATTCGAGTCGGAATCAGGGCCATCATTTCAAGTTTTTCCAGGGGTGGGGGGGGGGGGGAGACAAAGGGTCCAAACACTATGCAATTTCATCGGAAAATATAAAAAACCACGCCCACTTATATATAAATACATTGATTTCTCAAAGTCAGGGGGTGTAATTTACCCCCTGACCCCCCTGAATGTCGGGGCTGGTCGAAATACATTTGCAAAGCAACTACGAAAGTAACCCAGCTCACTCCAGCGCCAATGACCCTTTCCTATTACCCGAAAAAGATGAAACATTGTCTATGTTGGGGGTCAACATATACTGGATGTACGCACCACTACATTACGCGTAAAATATTTTTGATGTTTGTTTACTGGTTGCTTTTTGGAGTCAAAATTAGTAGTGTATGTACTTAACCGTTAGTTTGGCAATGTATCCTATAGGATACATCACTTTCTACATTTTTTAATTTGAATTAGGCGCCCTTTTGGGAGCTGGCTTTTAACCTATAGCATTATTCGAACCTTCTTTTTCAACATCTGTCTTTACTGTGACTATTAACAAAGCAACGCGTTCGGTATTAAGTTTATAAGTATTACAGTGTGTTCTACCAAAACAACATGGCGTCACGTCGATTACAGGTATGTTCTCTTTTATTTTTTTATTATTTGTGTTTTATTTTTATTGTTTATAAAATCTACAATAGTGCCAAATTAGTTGTTATTGTGATTGAGTGAGCCACGTTTTATGTATACTTATTTGCTACTTTGGCAGTGTATCCTACAGGATACATAATTTATAAAACCGATTTTCTTTTCATTTTTCCCCATGAAATTTTTTTAAACTATATAATATTTATGCATTTTACCCCAAAAAAACTAAAATAAAAAAAATTTGTCAAAATTTTTAAATTTTTGATCTGTGCCAAACTAAGGGTTGAATTTCGATTTTTTATTTTTTATTTATTTATTTATTTATTTATTTATCTATTTATTTTTTGTACACTATGAAATTTTATTGGTGTATGTAAAACCAACATTGTCCAACCTGTAGTACGCGTACCATTGTGGTAGTCCACTTGCTAGTTGGTGATACGTATGACTTCCAGGTGTTGTGTTTCAATGTAATTTGTCTCACTATATGATAACGTACCCTTGCTACAAAAGTGCCACAACTCAAAAATTGTAATTTTTGAGTTATGACCGTCATTAGACGTGGTTTACACGTCTCTACCAATATTTAAAAGAGCCAGAAGTTGCATTGAAAAATCAGCCGCCAAAGGGCAGTTATGGCGTTTTGTTGTAATTAAGATGAATAGGACCCCTTCCAATGAAATGCCACATCTTGAGTTGTCGTCCAGCCAACGTAGAGACTAGAACAATGACTAACGATCATAGTTTGAGATGTATCGGTCTTCATATTGACAAATTTAAAAATACTAAAATGTGCCTATTCAGCCCGGGAAGTTTTTGCAATTCCTGGAAAACGTAGTTTTTTGAGTTGTGGCACTTTTGTAGCAAGGGTGCGATATGCATACATGACCACCCTCTAAAATGTATGATAAAACTTTATGAACACACTCGCAATAACAAATTTCGGGAAATAGAATAATTTTTACGAAGTGGTACAATTCAGCATGATGCACAACTAAGTGGTGCGTGAGCCAAAAAAGGTTGAGAAACGCTGAGTTATACGAAACCATGAACCAGTTATATTGCGCTCTCGATTTTTTCAGTTGTGTCACTTCTGTTGCTGGGAAACTATAAGGGCCATGCTCCACATCGACGTAAAGCAGAAAAATTAGGCAGAAGCGTAAAATGGATGCAATGGTGTTCCTATGGAAAGTACCCGGATTTTCGGTTTCTGCCTTCAGTTTCGGTCGCGTTTTACGCTGATGTGGAGCATGGCCCTAAGATCTCGCAGAGCTCTTGATGTTTCAGTAACGCGCGTTAACTCTGCTATTGCGATGACTTACAAGCATCAATAATTAGCAATGAATGTGATTGGGCCCTTATTTAGATGGTTTTACTTTACTACTCTTGTTCAATATCAGACAGCCTTTTTCAGTCCCATGAAGGGGATCAGCTTCCCATTTCATTAAATCGTGAATTCGTGATCAAACACAATATGAATTGAATGAATATCTTTTTACTGGAAAACTGAAAGAATATAAGACAACGTAATGATGCTCAAATTTGTAGCATGCACGTATTTAAGGACTACAAGGAGCCCCATTTTCAATACAAAAGAAGAAAGTTTATGGAGGACTACAGTTTCCTGCAAATTTTTGCCTCATTACTCTGTTTTATATTTTTATATTCATTCACAAAAAACATATATTTATGTGTTCTGTCAGATCCCCCCCCCCCCAGAAAAAAAGACTTTATATTACCTGAATTTCGAATTGACCTTCTTCTAACGCGTAGTACTCAAAACCAACTATCCATCCTGTTGGCAGGAGACCCAGACCTAAAAACATAATATCTGGAGACTCTTCATTGTCGACACTCACATCGATAAAACGGGGAACAGGTGGTCCAAACGAACGAAATTCTCCATCTGAAATAGACGGGGGGGGGGGGGGAATCGTTACCAAAAAAGTTACTTTTAACTGAAAAACTGCAAGAGCAAATACATGCTGTTATTTCACCATTGATCAATTTTATTCTGCTTTACATTACAGTGAAGTCGTCTAACTAAAAGCTGGCAATGTTTAAAAACTACTTCAAGTTTTAATAGTCAATAAACGATGTTCGAAACAGTTGCCGACTCCAATTATAAGTAACTTGTCAAGTTTAAAATCCGGTATCGAAGAAAGTATAAATTTGTTTTGTAAATAAATTGAAGAACATTGAATAATCCAACAGCTATGGAATTTAGCACCTGGTAGATCTGAAATCCTTTGTCGATGACACTGACTACCTTGCACCTCATTTCCACCGAACTTGGCTTCTTTTTCACCTTTATGTTTTGTTGGGTTATCGTAAATGGGTGATTCTACGGTCAATGCGTTTTTTGTGTCCCCAAAGAAAAAAAAATCTGTTTCAGTTCAAACTCATTATATCGCTAGTAGCCGCTATTTTTATGATTGTAGTGGTAAGGGCCAGACGAAATTTCAATTTTTGGGGGGTTTATCGATACTAGGGGAAAATGCGTTGCCAGGGGAGTGACACTATTAGCAGAATTCTGGTTTGATTTGCTATTATTTCACTTATTTTTCAATGTAAAATCATAGTATGGACTCATTTCTATAAGACCTGTGTTCAAAAAAAGTTTTCGCGTTGTAATAAA
Organism: Uloborus plumipes; assembly: GCA_038373865.1. Taxonomy (NCBI): domain Eukaryota; kingdom Metazoa; phylum Arthropoda; class Arachnida; order Araneae; family Uloboridae; genus Uloborus; species Uloborus plumipes. Next base: position 45,727 of record JAXGGA010001149.1, read on the forward strand.
ATAAAAAAAATCAATCTTGAAAACACGACATGTTGCATACAAGTCGCACCGCAGATCCCAAATAAAAATACTTCCCGCAATATTTACGTTCATTCAAATTGCTTTCACATGGGCAATTAAGAATAAAAATGAAATTAATTATGCTTATAACACAGTTTTAATGTATATTTACCCTTTTTTTGGAACAAAACTGCCAGGGGAGTGACGCCAGAGAAGTGACAAAATCACACATTACCTATAAAAACAACATCACGCGTTCTTCTTGCCAGAACTTCACGCAAATCGTGATGTCTGCGCACAATAAGCATTACATTATACATACGCACACTTATGTAACGATGAAATATAAAAAGTCATACTTACCAGGGGAAATACTACAGCGACTGGCGCAGTACGCTTTGAGGCACTTTCAACGATAACCGATGCAATAATATTCGAATTTTTTTAAAAACTCTTAGCTTGCTTTTAACTTTACTCAGTATTACACTGGTTATTCGCAATCAACATCATCCTTATGCAATTTTTATGCGAAATTTCAGTCTTTGAAGTTCGCCAGGTGAGGGTGACACTGTTGATATGGCCCGTTGAAAAGTGTATTTTTTTTAAATAATAATAAATATTTTTTCAATGTTTACTGATGAAATATGTTTCTCTGTTAATGTAAGTGTATGATTATGGCAAAAAACATCATGCAAAGTTAGCAAAAATTGAACGTCGAACATATTTGTATAAAAATTAGTATTTGGACAGGCCAGGGTAGTATACATTTATGACTACAGTCGACGCTCGATATAACGACCGTCTCCGTCCTACAGAAAACGGTCTTTATAACGAGTGGTCGATGTAAAAGGTAGAACATAGTGTATATAGGGATACAGTTGGGGGTTTTCTCACCGGTCGTTATATTGGGATGGTCTTTATAACGTGTGGTCGTTATAACGAGCGTCGACTGTATTTTCAGCTATAAATGCTAAATTAAAATAATTGTAGTGAATTAATTGGGTGGTCCATATAAAAGATAATAGTCTGTAATGCTTAAGCATACAAAAACATTAATAATATCAGTTTTACATGAAGTTTTTCCATTGGCCGTCTGAATTCAAATAGCGTAGAATCACCCATATAACAACATACGTCGCGTGTACCCTATACGACTCTTCTATTCTTTTTGTCAACAAACGAGGTAAAAAATCGTGCGATATAAGCGTTATTGAACAGGATATTCACGTTCAAGAAGGAAATATTGATTGAAAGATATTGACGCACCTGGTATGGCAAAGTTTCGGCTCTCTTCACCTTGAATTGATATTTCAGCCCTAAGCGTAGATCCACGTAGAATTGTTATGTTGCAGATGACTTCTTGATTCGGCAAAACAGATTGCGGACACGAAAGTCCGAAGTCGACTTCCAAATCCGGAACAGCAATTTCGACTTCATCAATCGCAGCTACAGAACCCTAGAAGTAAGCACAAAGTAAAATTTGATATTTTCCCAAAGAAACCTCAAAAAATGAATCCTTAAATAATTTAAGAAAAAACAAAGTTGGAGCATAACCGTCTTACTTTTTCAACATGTAATGCTATCAAAATTTTAAAAAACGCTTATCTTTTCCAATAAATATTTACCTGAAACACTACCTTGTAATACTTAGCTCCACTAAAGCAGCATAGAGTCCGATTTTCACACATTTTTAACTCTGAATCGGGCTTTATATCGCCAATAGCGCTTCAAATATTCAATCATTAATGCCATAAAATTATCTGTTAAATAAATCCTGTTCCTTGGCTATTAGAAACATTTTTCTGTGTTTTATTTTAACTTAAAGCTCCCTGCCTTAAAAAAAAGCCTTTAGCTATAAATGTTTTTATTTTTTAAATATGTTGACAGTTATATTTTTAAAAAATACCGGTTTCGGAAAAAGTAGCCTAAAATATTAAGAAATTATTAAAATTATGACGCTAACCACTTTAACACTTGTAGAATTATAGCAGAATGACCATGTTATATATTGACTATTATTATAGGAAGCAGTTAAAAATATTAAAATGTTTTCTCATAGCTGAAACCAGCATTACTTTATTTTAACCATTAAACTCCTTATTTGCTTCGTAAAAGATTAGTTTGTGAAAACGTTTATATACAATGAAAATATAGCATATATAAATAGCCGATTAAGGAAGCAAAAGTTCCGTTGATTATTCAAGAAGTTGAAACTAGAATGAAATTTTGTTCCCATTTAATTTCAAAACCAGGTTCCTTAAATATACAATTAGCAATAATATATTAACTGTCGAGTATTATGGAAAATGTGTCTCTAATGCTATAATTTCTACCCAGAAACTTTATGTTAAGCATTCAACAAAATGAAAGCAATTGTGTGCCATATCTCCACATTTTAAGAAAACGTGTGTGAAAGTTACATTTAACAGACACAATACCTCAAATTCAAAACTCTTGTCCGAAGGTATTGAAATTTCCCCCTCTGAGACTCCAAAACTTAAGGATACACAAATAGACATTTAATCATGCAATCTGCAAAAGATTTGTTCGTGTTGTGTGTTCAGCGCATCTGTAAACATTGGGTCGCTTTAGACCGGAACTTAATGAAACACGTTCTTTTATGTGCTGGTAAATTGCTTTGTATTTTGGTATGCTAACGATGTTTGCAGGGAAGCAGAGTCACGAAATTTCTGAGCAGACCTATTCATTTTCTGATGAAATTCTGACGTGGGTAGACATGACAATTGAAGTATTAATGTAAGGACAGTTTGAAGTCTGTTGTGGTATTGATATACATCAGGGCCGTATTTAACGGGTGGGTTTTTAGAATTCAAACCCCCTCTGAACATTTTCAAAATCATTACAAAAACGCTTTTCATAGTTTCTTACTGAACAAATTATTACCGCTATTTTATTTTAATTTCTTATTTACTTTGAAAGTGCGTTTGAAAAATGTTTTTATTGTAGTTATTGCAGAATCTTTAAATACAACTTTCTCTTCAAATTTTTAATACAGTCGAACCCGCTTAATGGAATAGCCATTTTGCCATGAAAAAATATTCTAATAAGCGGGATATTTCATTATCCGGGATTAAAATAATGTATTTCGATGATTTGGTGCATTAAAAATGTATTGTATTAAGCGGGATATTCTTATAACCAATATTCTAATAAGCGGGCTCGACTGTACCACTAAAAAAACTCCAAAATTCTTCGAATATGTAAGCACCAAACTCTACATTTAACACATCTTAAAAGGTCCCCCCCCCCCCCGCGTAAGATAGAAATTTCAAAAGTACTCCTTCGAATGAGCATATATGAGTAAACTCATTTATCCAGATTTTTTTTTTTCTTCATTGAAAAGATAAGTCTTTTTTTTTCATACATTTTTCATGTTAATAACCTTTTAACATCTACTGTAACGAAAATCAACAGAATATAGAACACGAAGTCAAATTTTATTGACTTTAAAGATTTCACGAGAAATAGGCAGGAGCGCCCCGAAGGGAGGTCATGGGAGGTCACCCGGACCTCCCAAAAATTTTCTCATTCGGCACATTTGGACTAACGATTCAGCAAATTCAGGGATGGAATTTTTTTTATGATGTTGTGCAATCCTAACAATTTTCTAAATAAAAGTTGCAAAAATTCAATTTCGAACGATCTTAGTAGATGTTATGAGGGAGACGTGCAGTGGTTGTCTTGGAAATGTTCAAAATTTTTCATCTCATGTGTAGACACGATTGAAAATGATCATTCACGATTGAAAATGCTTTTTCATTTTTTTAGTAATGCCTATTGCCTTTGCTCATAAAGTAACGATATAAGGAATGCGTATATGCTCTTATTTAATCATTCGGCACATTTCGAAATTTCATTCGGCAAATTGAGAATTTTTTCCCTCCCAAAAATTTAAGTTCGGGGCGCCCCTGGAAATAGGTTTGGTAAAGCCCTCCCCGAAACTAAGGTCTGGTTTCGGCCTTGATATACACTAAATGTAAAATTTTATTTTGTTACTTGCATCAGCGATACAGCTATACTTAAGCAAAACTAAAATAAGCAAGACACGACGGAAGGTTCATACACGTATTTTTAAAAATTATAAAAGAACTAGTGAAAAAAATTTCACATAGTCTGATATCAAAACAAAAAAAAAGGTGTTTGTTTCAAAAGAATGTCATACCTGACGGACTGGTAAAAGATCTTCATTGTGTTTCACTTTTCTGGATGTATGTATGTCAATTACTCATTATAATAATAGTTGAAGTATAGTTTATAAATGCTTAAGCGTCAATACCCGACTACCCCGTATTAGACACAGTCTATTGTATGCTAGTTGTATACTCTGAAAACAATTTTGCCCTTTGAAATGAAAAATCTCTCTTTTCTTCGTTTCATTTTCTTTTTATCCTTCAAATAAAATAGTTTCGTTTTATTTTTATTGCAGTGCACTCCTCATCATCCGCGGAATTGGGTAGCACAAGTATCGCGGATAATGAAAATCGCGAATAGTGAAAGAAGGCTTAATACGTTGGTAGCGCATGAACTCTTGGAAGGATGGGAATAGGTTCACGTAGCTGGCGTCTGTCCTCTTGGGGGAGAACTTTAAATTTTTACAATTGAATAGTTAAAAAACAATTTTTAAATTTGTTTCCCTTTATTTACATTAAAAATGGAGTGGAATTGGTAAGTTAGACAACAAACATTTCTTCATCCCGATGGTTGTTACCATTGTCATGAGAATTGAACGTGTTAAAATAAGGAGTAGAGAAAATAAAACTTGTCTTTGCTTAAAATAATTGTATTGTACTTAAAACGTGATATTAACTGCGAATATAGGTACATTATTAAAAATAATTTGTATTTTAAGTTCTGAAGTACATGAAATCTATAAGGGAATAGTACTTATGGTGACGCCCAGGTAAAGCAATTTATTCGACAAAGTACATCGCACTCTTCTGTAAGAAATATTTAGCAAAAACAAATTTAATTTCACTGAAAAATTATTTTTTGACCGAGACCCTCGCGGATAATCGAGAGTATTGTATCTTCTTGAGCGATTGTAAAGAGCGTGCGATTGAACATTTCATTTATTTTAATAATTTATTTTATGCATTTTTCAGAACAATTATGTCTCAAACTACCACATAGAAAGAGAACATTTTATTCGAAAGATCATCAACTTTTTTTTTACTCTTAATTCGTCAATTTCGGTAGGGTTTTTTCTTTTTTCTTTTTTTCGTTGAAGAGCTTTTCATAACTACACATTAACTCAGGTTTACTGTTTGCTCTACGTGGTGAAAGCTAATATTTTGCGTGTATGCCCTTACTTTCAAATAACGTGAAAGACAAAACAAACAAATGAAAATTCACATACATCTTCACGTCAACTTTTACTTTTTGTACTGCAATTTCTGTGCCCTGGTAGCATTTAGCTTTTAGTGGTAAGGAAACAAAACATTTAATCATATAATCTGCAACAGAAATTTTGTTGTGAAACTCAGGTTGGTTGTTAACATCTCTTTGCTGATGTATGGGCAATTCTCTGTAAACTGGTAATTGGCTGTCCGGACTGAGTATTTTAAAAATAATAAAGTGTAATAAAGTAATTATCGCTCTTAATACAAGTAAAGCATTAATACTTTGTGGCCCAATTGTATTTGGAGTGATAACAATTTAATTTTTTTTTCTAGAAATTATCTAAGGGCTAAAAACACAGTCCTCTGACTGTCCCAATCGTATTGTCTAACACTTCAAGGTAATATTCCAAAAAACCTATTAACACTACATAAATTTGGCAATTAATATCTAAAAATAGAATAATGAAGCTATATTTTTCTTATGAAATGAGGTAAAAAACGTATTTAAAACACTTAAAATTGCCATGTAAATTCTGTCCGGAGTTTTTTTCAAACAGTCCCTACAACAAATTCAAAGCTGTAATACGAAAAAATAACTTTTGCAAATTTCTTTTGGCATGAAGTTTAAAGTAATCAGTATGAATTTGCCGAAATCGCCGAGAACGGTGTTGAAACGCTACTCTGCTTAGTTTGAGAGCCACATTTGTGATGAAAGTATGCATCAGGGTCGTTGCGAAAACAGTCCTCTGGGAAGTGATTTTATTAATGTCAATTAATTTAATTATAAAACATATTAGTTATTATGTCCACGATTTGTGCCTAAATTTATAGGTAGTCTCGTAACTAATTATGTTCCAATAGTTTTGCAGATATTACTCAACAAAGAGCAAAAACACAGTCACCTGGCGCAGTCCCCTGGCTGGTTATACTAGGCGGGGGACTTACCCCCTATCATGATTTATCAGAAAAACACAAACTTCAGTTGGCCCTCTTTCAAACCAACAAACCAAAGTAATAGATTCATTTTCTGAGCAATAGTATTATAATTATACGTACATTTCAAAAAAACCGTGCCCGAACAGATTTCGCGTGAAAAATGACGAGTTGACAGAGAATCGCCCATATTATATTATTTTACAAACTTTTTTTTTTTTTGATGTTTTGAGGGCAGAAGAGGGCAGGACACAGTGGAGAAGTTCTTATTTCTGTGGTCGTAATTTCTTTAATCTTCGTTTGAAAATAAACTTTGAATTGCAGAACATGATTCTTGAACTTTTTAGCTGCCAATGTAATATTTTTCATAACTTTTATTTACTCTCGCAATTGAGAAAGCTCTTCAACAAAATGAAAACCGGAAGTATACTAACCCAAGATTAATGAAAATTAAAGAGAGAAATGAATGGAACACTTTTATTGTTTTCAAAACGAAAGAAAAAGCAGTACTTTTTGAGGAGAATTCCAATCAATGTTTTTATACTATTTTTTATTTCTCCTTTTTATTTTCCATGAATATTGTACGCTAACACAATAATCACCTAATCTTTGTTGATTTAGATCATTCTCTTCTGTAACTTTACACGATTCTTAAGTAGCATTGAACACTTCTTTAAGGTTACTCAATGCGATTCCTTTTGCAATACTACCTTATAACTTTGTCATCACCAAACTTTTCCCGTAAACTTTTTAATCATAAAAAAGTTACGAGTGCTGGTATAATTTCAAAAATATGCTTAATTTTAAATACATTATTTTCTGATTTACTTAAATACAGAAACTCTCGATTATCCGCAAGGGTCTCCGGAAAAAAATTCTTAGCTTACTCGTCTAATGTTTCCTTAAAAACACAGGTCTGAAATCCATTTGCTCCAGATTTTCCCGCTTTTTTAGTTTGCTTTCTTAACATTTCTTACCCAAGAGTGCGATGTACTTCATACAATAAATTATTTTACCTGAGCGTTATCGTAAGTACCACTTCTTTATAGATTTTATATGCTTGAAAACCTCAAAAACAAATATTTTTTATGCTGTACCTATCGTAACTGTACATATCACGTTTTAAGTGTAATGCGCTTATTTTCAAGCAAAAGACATTTTTTATCCTCTTTACCCTTTATTTTATGCTTTTTTCGGATTATCCGCGATTTTCGTTATCCGCGATACCCGTACCACCCAATTCCGCGGATAATCGGGAGTGTACTGTATTAAAGTTGTACAATTAAGCAGCTTATTGTATGCAAATTATCTTGTTAGCATATATTTCCTTTTAATTAAATAACACTAATGTTTCCCAAAAGTATCAATTAACGCCACCGTGGTTTCTGAAATAATCACAACAAATACAAATACAGTGAAAGCTCCATATTTGATGCAAATGTATGTAAATGACATCAAACGTGCATATACTTCTCGGCACAAACTTTTCTGCTCTATGGCACTGGATTTTCTGCACCGCTGGATTTAATTTAGTTGTAAGTAAATAAGATATTGAATCACGCAATTTATGCCACAATCAAGCAAATTATGAGCTAAATCCAATTGAAAATATTGCAATTCTTTTATTTGGATATCCAAAATCATTGTTTTAAGTGTAGGAGGTAGGGAGTAAGCAAATTGTTGTGACTTCGGTTGTTGAAGTGGTAAATAAAAATTTATCACTAAAAGAGACACTTAACGCTCAAAAATATTGACATAGTTATTTCAGCGAATGTTTAAGAGTTTATGAAATATCGGTATAAAACTTAAGATAAAACGCAACTGAATGGTCAGGGGGGAAAACCACGGTAGTCACATTTGATTCATTTTGAGAAAAACGAAATTTAAACTATACGAACTCATAAACTTTCCCAGGATACATGTTCTAAAATGACAATAATACTTGGACTACAGTGTTTTTTCACGAATATTGCATATACTAAACGAAATTACACTTATTTTTCTAACAGGTGGTAGCATCAGTTTAAATTCAACAAAAAGTGGACTACCGTGGTTTTTCCCCCTGACCCTTCAACTGTTTTGCGAATAAATTCTCAGAATCACTAGAAAAATTGCGTGCTTAAATGAGTTACATATTGCACTGTTTAATGGCAATACAAGAGTGTATCAAAATTAAATCTTTCTTTTTTCGCATTGAAATACCATTTAAAATGTAAATTGATGATAAACGTTTAAGATAGAAAAACCATAAGTTCACCAAAATAGTATTATATTTAAATTATTTTGATGTTTTAAAGTTTTTCCTTTCCTAATTCATATAAAGAAAGATGCTTTGCGCTTAAAAGCATTACATTATCTCTTTCTTTCAAAAATAACAGCCGAATAAATTATTTCTATAGTTTTTAAATACATATACATATTGTATTGTATTTAAACACACTTTTTTTTCAATGAGAATTGTCAACTAAATTTCGCTTGTGTAGATAGATAAGGTAGATAGGGAAGCAGAAACGACAGTAGGAAGCAGGGATAACTTGCACAAATGAAATTTTTCCTATTGTTTCAATGCTAAAATTAAAAAAAGTATGCCATATTTCAGTTAACTCCTGTATGGCACAGTGGAAAATTCCCACTGCGTCATTTCATCTTATGGGAAAGCTATAACTCTTATTATTTTCGCTAACACTGTAGAAAAAACCATGAACGTTTTTCTTTTTTGAATTTGAGCCATAAATATTATTCAGCACTCAATTTTCATGCTTCAATTTAACTCTGAATCTTAACTAACTCAGTGCTGCCTTATATAACGTCAAGTTTTTTTTTCCTTTATTGAAGTTTAAAAAAATCCAAATCAATAGCAAACATGGATTGAAGACTCTTGGCAAATGTATCTCAAACAAAACAATTTCGTTTGAGTCGAAAAAAATTGCTAGGTGACTGCAAACCAACAGATATTTAGGGGAAACTAGGGAGACAACCCAACTTTTGGTTTTACACATTTCAATTTTTTTATAATAGTTAGAGCTCAGTAAAAAATATACATAAATACTACGTTCCTTTGTGCATTATTGTGACTGAAAATAATAGCATAAATTGAAGTAGAAAAAAAGAGCTAATAAAATACCCAGTCCTCTTTCTTCCCCACAAAACTTGACAGTTATCCAGTCTTTACCTCGCACTTTCTGGCAATAAAGCTCTTCTACTTTAGTACTTTGACTTAACTAAGGACATATTGGTACCTCATACTGTGACTCTGAAGTGTCAGATTCTACAGTTGAGTCAAACCTAACCTGGCAGTATTAAGATGGTTATTCAGGTTCTAATCACAGTAAGTATAGTAATTATTTAGATAAATTTAATCAAATCATCGATTTAGACAAAAACATCATGATAGTGTTTGGGTCAACTCTCCCTAGCTAGATCAGAGCTCCCTAGTTCGCTTTCCTTTGTTTATCCTAATTTCTTAATAACTTTCATTAAAATTATTCACAGCAACTGCATATCAATACATAGCTAAAAAAGTGATTAACACATATAAACTTCGAAAATTTACTTGCCTTAAAATTAAAGGTAAAAAATTGACAAATTCCAAAATATTCAAAATTTACTTTTATGGTATAGTTTCATTTCACACTGAATTTCTTGAAATTTACTGATAATTATGAAATTGCTTTTCCCTGCAAATTACTTTTACGTGATTAGTCAACCAATAATGTGACTAAAATTTTCCTGAAATGTTATTTTTATGTAAAAAAGCGCCATGGGTAAAGTTTCCCTATGGGTCAAGCCTCACTAGTTTCCCCTTCACTTCCCGATCTTACAAGACAACTTTCATTTTTTAGAAACAGGAGAGAAATAACATATTTAGCGCATCGTGCTGGAGCTAGTTTTGAATCCCACTTGTTGGTGAGGCGAGTCGAAAATGTTCTGCAATTTATTGGCTAAAATGTTCGTGAGCATCTTATGAAACACATAACAGACTGATAAGAACGTTATTTTTTTAGTGCTTTTCTCCCTTTCTTCCTTGAAAAGTGAAATAATACTCACTGTTTTCCCCAAGTATGCAGGGTCGCTGAGAGCCAAGACGGGCCCCTTGTCAGTTTGTTTGCCTCATTGCCCCCACCCCCACCCCTCTCCCTCCATAAAACACAGAAAACTTACTGTTCTGATTCCAAGCCTGGTCCCACTAAAGGCCGGACCCTGCTAATATGAAACAATTTTTCGCTAATTCCAATCTTTCAGATGGATGAAATTACTCCAATAAAAGGTTGACATTCATATATTAACACACTTACAATAGCATCTGCTGAAACAATTGCTTTCACAATATGAACTCCTGGCACACCTAAGCTGGCGAAGGACTTCTGCACATCAAACAGCGGAATGGATACAGTTTGAGGCTCGTCCAACATCTGATCGTCTAAAAATGTGTAGAGAGTGGCTATCACGTTGGACTCACCATGGACTTCATAGTTGTAACTCACTAGAAAACAAAGTAGAAAAATGAAATGGGCGCAACATTCCCAAATTCATGATTTCTTAAAAACACTTTTAAATACGTTCTTCGGCTTGTAACTCTTGTTTAAATCATGGGGATAATACTTCTAAAAAATCAGTTTCGTTTAGGTATGGTTTATGATTTTTTTAAAAAAAACATTTGGCAACAACTGAAAAGCAAGAAATAACATGCAATCAATAGCCTGAGATATTGATAAAAATTGTACAAAATACGTACCATTTCTTCTTCAGAATCATAACAGTTTTTTTGCAGACCAAATTTGACTCGCTGATCCTACTCCAGTTGGCCCTATCAGTCACGACGACGGCCCTCCATCGATTAACTCCCATTATAGCTTGAGGTAATTTTCGACATCGACCAACCATCGTATATGTAATCCTACCTCTGATGCTGACTGCGATTTTCCTCAATGCCCCACCTCGAAACAAAGTTCTAACATTCCAAGTTCCAAATAGTATATTCAACTTCGTGCCAGGTCGTGTTACAAGAGCCAAACCGGAAGTATAAGTTGTAGTAAAACTTGATTACTCGTGGAATAACATGAAGTAGGAATTCGCAAGCGAACTAAACCAAGGAAAACGTCATATATTTGTGAATACTGAAAAAAGGATCGTCCCCACCCCCTCCACCCATCAGATTACTGCCGTAGTTTAAAGTTCAAAATTGATTTAATCGCCCCTCTAATGAGTATCTTTTTTTTTTTTTTTTTTTTTGGCAGCTACAGAACTTCAATTTGTTTTCATAGCATTTCAGAAGATTAAATAGGACATGTTTCCAAATGGCTATACAATGCATTCAAGTGTTAAGTACCTATTTGATAAATACATCTCCTTGAATTAAAAATTTCCTTCCTTGGCATTCAAAAAATGTAATTATTGGCGATATTTTTTGAGAATTTAGAATATAGAATAAGAAATGAGCTTGTAGACGGAATTTTACTGAACGTTTTCTACGTACAAATTGCCAACCTTGGAAATGTTCTGAAAGTGCTATTTTCAAAAAAAAGTTCTCGTTCGATAAATTACAAAATACAATTCAATAGCTCTGATAAAAGGCTTATTTAAAAATATATTTCATAATTAAACCTATAAATTAAATTTTTTCTAACTCTTAAAGTCATAAAGTAAACTTAATATTTCACATAAAATATTCAACACATTTCAAATTACACGGAACAAACTAATAGCATTTTGTATCATAAAGTGTAAGTCATTAATGTATAACTCTCTACAAAGGCAGCTTTCTAAAATCGTTCAGGAATAGACGCCTTTTTTGATAGCAGCGGAGTTAAAATAAAAACCCACACATATTTTTTTATAATATTTCTAAAGTTGTTAGCTTAGGAAATTACCTTTCGAATCTTCCAACTGCATGTTGACAACCAACGTTAAATAAATTTCTGCTGGATCATTTACTTCCATTGCTGTCAAAACGTCTGGTTCATCACACAACAAAGGCGGGGTGGAACACTTCACATCAATGTCCGGATAATCTTTTAAATAGTTTTAAAATAATTAATCATAAAAACTGAAATAACTTGAATATCTACTAATTAGATGTAACATCAACAGCAGTTTTGGTGACACAAGTAGGGCATAAAAAGCAATTCCTACGTACGTTTTATTTTAAGGTAATTTTCAAAGCACAGTATGAGGGAGAAACATATTACTTTAAATTAGTGGTATCCAGCCTCTTTTGCTCAAGGACCACATAGTAAATTTTTGGAGGCAACAGTGGACAATCCAACAATATTTCAGTTCAAGTGGGTCTAGTTATCTTCTGCCACTCCTCCCCCCCCCCCCTTCCCAACAACTTTACTTTCTTTTTTTTTTTTTTTTTACTTTTATTTATTTATTTTTTTAATAGCTCAGAGGTGGTTTTTGAAACTTTCTGCTCTTGGTTTTCTTTGAAAATGCTTAACCCGTTAACGCAAAAATTACTTCAAAATGAAAATTTTGAAAAACCTTTTTAAATTTCATTTTATACGTAATAAATAGAGTAAAGATAAAGTTTTATTCACTTACAATATTTCGTAGTTGAAATAATGGATGATCTATAAATAGATAGCTGGGCGTTTCTGGTAGTAAAAAGCAGGCAACTCTTCTCTAATCTTATCTTTGAAGATACCAATTTAATAAATTAATAATAAATTTGTTGTAAAATTAAAACCGTTGTACCGAGAATTGAAAATTGCGCTCTGAATCTGTAACATGATAAACTTCAGACGTTACCTGCTGGACTGACCGGGAAAAGAAAGGTTCAAAAGTTTCTTTAGGGCTGTAGCAACATGTGTAAGGAAACCAGCCAATATGAATAAGAAGTGACAAAAAGGTATTGTTTTCAGTGAGGAGGGTGAAAAGAGGTGATCTATAAATAGATCACTGGGCGGTAACGGGTTAAAAGGAAATACTACATCAAGTTTTTTAAAAATGCTTTTTCTAGTCTTTCAATTTTTTGCGGGGTTATAGATAAGAAATCCCTGTTTTGAAAACAAAGAAAACAAGAAGTTCTGTCAAGAACTAAACGAGTCTACTTTCCCGTACATCGACATCGGCATTGTAGCATCTGATCAATATTCTCTTGATTATCTGAAACTAAAAATTATGTCAAACATATCTTTATAGCACTTAAAGCTGATTTCTGAAAGCAAAATATAACCCTCTCATCAGATAAAATAGACACGTAAAAAGTAAATAAACGAGTCAATAAAGTTTTGTCGCACCTTTTAAAGAATGTAACTGTTATAGTTCTTCCGTAGAAAAATTCCACAATCGTTTTCAAAAGAAAAAAATAAATAAATAAATAAAATAAAAGTACAAAGAACTTCAAAACACATTTTATCAAAGAAAGAAAAAAAACTTGTTCGTTAATAAAATGTCTTGAATTTCATTTTTAATCCGTTGCCAGTTGTTAAATATAAATAAGGAATAAAATGCTCTCGTGAATGAAAAATTTTTGTTAACAAAAAAAAATCGTCTGATAAAAAAAAATAATAATAATAAATTAAACAAACAAATAAATAAATAAACAAAAAATCGTCTGCCCAGTCAGTCATTTTTTCTGAGCCTGCATTTCCGCCATGTTTGCGGAGTCGGAGTCGGAATCAGAGTCCTCGCAGAAGATTATTCAGAAAAGTACTTTACAATACATTATTTATCAAAACCATTTTCTTACAAAGTTAGTTTGAAGGAAATCCGCCTTGAAGTTCAGAATCAACATTCAATTTAAATTTCTCCGTAGGCGCTCATGTTAAAATTTTTTCTGAACGGTTCATCATTGAACGAAAAATGGTTCAAATTGAAAAGTGAAATATAGGAATGAGCCTCTCCGAGATCTTTCGAACAAAAAAAAGTTTATTTAATTCGGACGGTTCACTTAAAAGTTATGTGGGGAAAGGTTGTTTGAAAGGTTCAATGTTAAACAAAAAAAATGTTCAAATTGAAAATTTAAATACGGTAATGAAACATCCTTGCCGAGAACTTTTGAACAAAAAAAAGTTTGTTTAAATCGGACTGTTCATTCAAAAGTTATTAGGTGTGAGAGCTTGTTTGAACGGTTCAATGCTGAACGAAAAATTGTTCAAATCGAAAATTTAAAAACGGGGATGAAGTATCCTTGCCGAGATCTTTCGAACAAAAAAAAGTTCGTTTAAATCGGACGGTTCACTCAAAAGTTATTAGGGGTGAGAGCTTGTTTGAACGGTTCAATGTTGAACGAAAAATTGTTCAAATCGAAAATGTAGATACGGGAATGAAGTACCCTTGATAAGATCTTTCTAACAAAGAAAAAGTTTGTTCAAATCGGATTGTTCACTCAAAAGTTAGCATCGCGGGACAGGTTCTTTGAACGGTTCAAAGTTGAACCAAAAATTGTTCAAATCGAAAAATCAAATATGGGAATGAGCTGTACTCGCCGAGATCTTTCCAACAAAAAAAAGTTTGTCCAAATCGGAATGTTCATTCAAAAGTTATTAGGGGAGACAGACAGACCGACAGACCGACCGACAAACACACAAATTCCCCATCTCAATACCCTACTTTCAAATTTTTAATTTTTCGATATTTATTTCATTTTTTTTTTTTTTTTTTTGTTTCTTTTTGACTTTTTTTTACTTGGCGATATTTTTTTGGACTTGGCGATATTTTTTGGACTTGGCGACATTTTTTAGATGCATTAAGCCAATTTTAATGCTTTTTTCGTCTCTTTTATTTTTAACGGGAAAGTAGGCTAAAAAAGACCAAGAATCCATGCATTCCAATTATTAGTTTATCAAACACTGATATTTTGGTACGAGACATCCATGAAATTAATGTAAACGTTAATCAAAATATCTCTTCAAGTGTTTTGAACAGCAGTATTTTTTAAAAACAGATGAAAGATGGCCTGAGATTATTTTGTTCTTAGCACAAATAAATCTTACCAGCGTTGGTGTAGCTGCACAAGCAAAACCTCTGCTCCATGAAGGCTGCATATGTGAAGTTCTCTTCGGAACAAAGCTCTTGACATAAGTTGGCGTCCATTTCGTCCACATCATATCTCCCGGCAGAAACACGGAATTCCGAAGACGAATGGTTCATCTGCACGCATTCTGAAAGAACAGCTTCACTCAGTGTGACTAAATGACTTCATGTGGGTGGCTGAATTAACGAAAGGCAATAAGTAAAGCATTTAAGCGGTAATAAGTTACCGCCCTTAAGCCATGGCTAATGCAGAAATACATGCAATAAAGCAATTGAAGGATTTGGAGGATGAAGGGGCTATGTTACATTTTTTGAAAATACTCACTGGGCAATGGTAAGCAATGGATATAGGTAAGCAGGGTTCGATATTGCTGCTGGTCCACTGGTCCCAGAGCAGTGAAACTCGCCTCGGACCACCAGAAAAAAAAGCAGTGGTCCGCGAGACCACCAGCCACCAAAAATCGTCAATCGCATTCTCCTTATGATACCATGCACCTCAGTTGAAGCTGAGAGAGGCTTCAGAGTTTTAGGAGAAGTTAAAAATTACTGGAGAAAAAAGTTAAGTAACTCGGCATTAAATGACATAATGATAATCTGGGGCGTCGGCGGCCTAGAGGTAGAGTATTCTCCTCGTAAGCAAGAGTTCGCGAGTTCAAGTCCCGCCGTGCCCATGGATGTTATTTTAACCTCTCTGTGCCGTAAATGTCTTGTGCTTGTCAGACAGCAAGGCACATAGTACGCAGTCCTCATGTATGTCGAAGCCAATGGCTTCTGTAAAAAAAAAAATTAAAAAATAATAAGAATGTATTCAGATACTGCAGAGATTTAGAGCTTTGATCCCTTGTCTGAAAAGAAAAAATATCAATTCTGAAAAGTAATTGTATGCATATAGAAATGAACATTTTGAGAGATTAAGCAAATCCTTATCAGTAGAAAAATGTTTTACTCTTTGCTTATTTTGTTGTCATTATTGTTTAATATTAATGTTTTACTGTTTTGAACTGTATTTGCAGCTATAGTAATTTTACATTTAAATAGATATGTGTTGAAATTTAGTTTTTTTTTTTTTTTTTTTTTTTTTTTTTTAACTGTTTAATCAATGAGTTACAGATGAAACAGTTTTATTTAAAATAAAAGTAATCACATAAAGCAAGTGATTTTAAGTACAAACATGCTTGTATTAATTTTAAACGGACAAACTTTAGTAATGCTTTCTGTGGACCAGTATATGCTCATATTGAATGGTCCGACTGACCAATAGGCTTTTTTACTAATTTCTAACCCTGGAAAGCGAATAAAACTTAGTACATCAAAGAGTAGATGTCATTCGACCAAAAGTAGATGTCATTCATATGATCACTATCGATAAAACCCGAAAACAAAAAAACAACAACAAATGCTACAATAAAGCTTGGAATTTTAATTACAAGCAATTACGGTTTTGTCACACAATCCCTTCATCTCCCAAGCCCTCCAATAGTTTAATATTTTTTTTCAATCAACACCGCATGACAGAAGATTAAAACTAACAGCATTCGTTTCCTTTTCGTTAAACTCGACTTTCAAATGGATCACAAATGGAATGTCACTTGGGAGAACTTTTAAGCCTGTTTTATTAATCGGAATAGCTTTCAAGTTTTAATTTTTTACCAGCACTCTACTAAAAACTAAAAAATTAACTTACCCTTCTTACCTCAACAAATAAAATAACAAGGGCGTATGAGAATTTGCATCAGAAACTTTAAAAGGTATGTCATACTAAGTTTTATGAGTAAAAACACACTACATATACTCTCAACTGCCAACTAAGAATAACAAATCCTTTTTTAGCCAACTAAGTTATAACTATTGGAATTCAGCCACATTAAAAAAGCAACTTATAATTGGTTACAAGTATAATTGGTTGATTGCACCAATGTTTTGATCAGCGTTCAAATGAAACCACGCTTTAGAAATCTTCTACATTGAAAAATCTCTTATATTGCTAGCAACAACTTAACTATTTTGGTTGAAGTGACACTATAAACTAGTTAACAAAACTGAATTTTCATTTTAAAGTTTCTCAAATACATGCATGTAAAAAGGCACTTACTTTGACAGTTCACACAATCCTCCTGAAAAAAAACAAAACAAACTACTTGAAATTGAAACAAATTCTTTACATGTAATACGACACAAATGGACAATCAATGGTCTTGGTGACTGTTGATGACACTAAAATAATAAATCCATAAGGGGGGGAACAATATGCACGACATTATTGAAGTGAAAAAAATATATATATATTAAAGTTCCCTGATAATGAAACGAGGAATTGAAAGTATTTTTTAAAAAAGAATATCTACATTATGTACGAGCGATATTTATACAAATGTATTGTACCTGCAGTCATTAACTTCAGCAAGCAGATGACCTGAATAGTGAGGCAACTTCGCTGCTCAACTGAGGAGGAGAAGTTCAAGAAGAGTTTTATCATAAGTTTAGCAATTTTTCCGTAGGGGAGGGTGGGGTGCGACTCTAGTACGATTTATAGTTTATTATTGCAGAAAGTATTTGAAGCAAAAGAATACTGAAGCATTTAGCGAATGATTTTGCTCCTTTTTTTTTTACATTTTCCGTTGAGTTAAGAAAATTGAACAATATGCAGAGAGGTTTGATGCAATTACCTGAACTTAAATGCAAAACCCTTTAATAGAATTTGATGCAAAAACAGAAAATTTTCAAATTTGATAGTTAAAAAACTTAAGACAGGTTGTAAACCGATAACATTTATATCTAGATCAGTTTGCTCTTCCCCGTGCTCTCCAATGTTAACCAACTTCAGATATAGCTTCGCAATTTTATTTGATTCAGAGAGTGTAAAATCGCTTGCTAAGAATTTGATTATACACTTTTATGAATAGAATAAAACGAAAATCCCGCTCTCTCCCTCGTACACTCAATCAAGTAAGAACTAACTAAAGATCCCGCTCAGTCAAAGAAAAAAGGATTAGGTTAAAATACATATAATCATTTTTTAAAAAATAAAATATGAAAAATAAACGCTTGGAAATGCATACCTCCGAGTTTGAAACTAACTTTGCACCAAAATTCAAGGCTGTAAAAACGCTGAAGAGCAAAGCAAAACTGCTGCCAGAAATGTTTGAAAAGTCGTTTTTAAACTCATGACCTCCAAACACATCTAGTACCATTTTACTCGATACCATTTTACTTTTCGTTAAATTGGAAACACTTTTTTCCTATTCTAAATAATTGAGAGATTTGGAACTAACTTCATCTTACGCAGAAAAAAAACTCTTCTAAATGATGTAACATGTTGAAGAAATTTGAAATAAAAAAATCCTTTCCGAGGTAGAAATCTCCTTGATCCGAAATCACTTTGTACTACATTTCAAGACTAGGTGCTACAGAGTCCGCTGCACATCACGTAACAACACACATAATTTTGATGATTTTTTTTTCCAATGTATAGAAAGAGTTTTCTGACTAATGTAAACGATAACAAAGCACGTAATCGACTTGTTAAGCTAAGATAATCATAAAATACCATAATAAAAGATGAAAATTACTCTGTTCAATGCAAAAAGGTTTCAAAGTTAAAATGAAACCCATTAGAATAATCAGTGTGGACAGCATTGGAATAAATTGTCAAACAGGTTAATTGAAATGAAATATTTTAAAACTTGTGTTTGAACACACTTTATAAATAGAAGTTCCATTAAATTCATAACAAATATTATAAAGTAAATGGAAATATATTGAATAATGAATATAAGTGCCTCCTCAGTTTTGTTCAATATTTTCATTACTTACCTGCAACTTCAACATGATTACTAAGATCAACGGAACTACTAATCCAAACATTTTTAAATTTTCGATTAATGCACTTCATTCAAATCAAGTAATATCGCATACATCTCCTAATTTCAATATCGTTCAGGAGAACAAGCCTTGTTCTAGACCTTGTCCACGCTTGCTAACAGAATAAGCATTCCACTTCATATTCGAAATCGCATTGTAGAACGTATCCTTGGTAACTAAAAGGGTTCGGTGGTTGTTTACCAAGTTGATAGAAAATGGAGATGTGTCGTCTTCTCGGGACAAAGGAATCCAACGCACCAGTTTAAAACAAACACTCTAAATGGTAGTAAAACAATTGCGTTGTTTCGCATTTGAAAATCGTGTGGAGTTTGTGCAAACAGTCTTCGGACGCAAAATTTATTTATTACTAATTTTTACATTAATTAGCATTTGCACGATTTTATTTTTGATCCTTTTCATACAATCGTTTTATGTTTCTGGTATTCAAAAAAACGTTTTTTCGTGAAATTAAGCCTAAAAAGGTTTTTTTCAAATCAGAGGTGCCCAACCCTTTGTCAGTGTTAGAAATAAGCGGTCGTCAGTTGCGTTTTACGAGCAAAAATTTTGCTTTGACTCCTATATTACCCCTACGGGCCACATTAGAGGCTTAAATGTATATTGAAACTTTTCTTTTCCGACTCATTGTGATTAAGACTTGGGATTGACACAAAGGTTAAATTTGTGACAGTGATGTTAAAAATGTGTACTTGATTACAGAATATGGCAATTACTGATAATTTTTGATTTTAGATAAAATTATTTATTCAATTTTGGGTGAGATCTAGGATATTTTTTAAATGATTAACAACCTCAAGATTTATGCATTAATAATATAATTAACATTTTTTGTATCTAGCTAGAAGACAAAAATAAAACCTATTTATACTAGTGCTGCAACATCGATGTCGATGTTTTTACCATCGATGTTTGAGGGTCGGTTTTTTCCATCATCGATGTTTTGGGTTCGATGTTGATGTCGATGTTTTACATTCCAGCAAAGAAAGCCAAAGAAAAATAAACGCGATAAGCATACTTATTAAAAAGTTTTTATCTTTAAATCGGAATTTAATCTCATTGAAAAAAAAAATTTCTATAATTATTATCAATGTTTTGCTCTCGATGTTTCTGAAACATTATTCTGAGCATTGTTAATTTGTTTTCGCCGTTTTTTTTTTTTTTTTTTTTTTTTTTTAAATGTCTTTTAATGATCGTTGTTTCGCGTTCAATGTTTTTTTTTTTCTTCTTTCGATGTCCTTTTTACATTTCAGCAAAAACGATAAAAAATATTCATCTTTCTTCAACCACTAGTTGCAATATATACCAAATTGAAAAAGTTTTTTTTTTTAAATTACAAACGATGATTTACTGTCAATGATTTTAAAACATTGTTTTGCATGTGATATTTTCTTCGATGATGTTTCACATTTCAGCAGATTTTTTTTATATAAAAATATACGACAAAAAAAAGTTATACAGTTAATCAACAGTTGCAGCATCTATCTCGCTGAGAAAAGTTTTCTCAATTGACATCGATATCTTACAGTTGATGTTTTTCTAGGAGACAAAAGATCTACTTATATTAAAAACTGAGTATCACGGGACGCGGGAGCGTCCCGCCCCACCAAGAAAACCAAATACAAGCCGCCAAGAAATTTCCGTCGCCAATAAAAATGTAAAAGAGCGACAAGGACTGTTTACGCGAGTAACCAAACCGGGTTTTCACCCCTCTGTATCTCAGCCCCATAAAGATCCTTAGAGTTCATTTTTGGTATACTCAATCTCCAGCGGCCCCTGACGGCACATACTAAAGCAAAACATCCAGGACCCTCAGGGGGAGGGGTGATATATGTTATAAAATCGCTATTTTTCGCACTTTTTAAAAATTGTTTGACAGGGGTCCAGACTAAACGGTAACTCGGATTGAGCTCTGCTTTTGCACCCACATTTATTTTGTCCCAAAGCTCGGCATAGGGGGTTTTTTGACCCCCCACCCCCTCCCCCCTCGTTTTTATTTTCCGTATCTTTTCTCCCCGGTTGTCTTTAGTGTTGATTTTTGGTATGAATATTCTCGATGAGACATTGAGGACATTTTCCCAAAATTTACCCCCCGGGGTCATCGCACCCCGGAGTTATTAATGCTTAAAATTGGTCCGATTTCTATCTACTAGCTCTGTTCAACATCTGAGCATTTATGTTTTCATTGTTGGGCCACGAGGAAAGAAAACTCAATGATTTATAATTTCATCTGTTGCCAGTTTCTATTTGTTAACAAATAAAATATTTGTAATTGATTTTATTGCATAGGCTTTTAAAAGGGATCTTCAATTTAGTTCATTTTAATATGAGATCGGCAGTAAGGGTTGGGGTTTTTTTTTAAACTTTTAATTTAATCGTAGTATTGTTAGCAACTAGCTTTGTTTTGCGTCGGTTCGGGTGGTACATTGTGATTGATTTCAAATTTATCCTAGACTGAAGAAGATCCTTGAACTTTTGCACCAAATGCATGCCGCCAAGAAAACCACAGATGTCGGACCGCCAAGAAAAATGTTGAAGGGAAAAAAAAACATGCAAAGTAAATTTTGAAGAGAAAAAAAAACAGGCAAAGAAATAATATTAATGCAAAAACATGTGATATCTCCCCAAAAACAACAGTGTTGTAAAAAAATCCCCCGCCAAGAAAACCTTAAATACTCAGCCTTAAAAAGTTATATGATATCGAGTTTTCCCGCCAAGTTTGTGCCAAACTACAACTAACCTGTATGTATAGTTCTTTTAAATTGTTTTCAGTCCTGCCAGGCGGGAAGTTTTTACTCATTAAGCAACCACCTCACAAGACAAAGCTTCCCGCCTGGCAAAACTGAAAACAATTTAAAAGAACTATACATACAGGTTAGTTGTAGTTTGGCACAAACTTGGCGGGAAAACTCGATATCATAACTTTTTAAGGCTGAGTATTTAAGGTTTTCTTGTTTTTGGGGAGATCTATCTTTCTTTCTATCTTTCTTTCTAACTATCTATCTATGTCACGCTTCTTTCTCCTGAACGCCAATGAACTGAAAGTCGAACCAGGTACCGATAGATAGGTAATTTTTCAGGCTTCATTCGTTTCAATTTATGTAATTATACGATTTTAATTAGCGAAGATATCAATTAATAAGTAGTCAAATTTAAAGCGATTAAGCCTAATAAATGATTAAATATGAAATCCATTGTTGAAAAACGTTCATTGGTTGCTATGAAACAGTAATAACAATAATAATGAGAATTTAGAATGAAGGCTAAATCAAACATGAAACTCATTAGCGGGTCACGAACGTTGTACTTTTATCGGGCACAGGTCATCTCCACCTTAACGTATGACATTTCGCCGCAAAATTTATCTCTATCTCCCCCGCCCCCCATGAGACATCTCCGCTGCGTCTCTCCCCATCATTTCTATAAGACAGGACAAATCCGCCGATTGAGCAGGTAGAGTGCAATATTTGCGAAGTAAAATTGGCGAAGTTTAAATTGATTTGCACTGCATTGTGTGTGTTTTTTTTTTTTTTACTTCTTTGCGATTTCCCCCTTAAGTATTCCTGGAATAAATTCCGTTTTTTAAATTAGGTCTTTGTCGCCAAAAGAAGATGTGTCGCCAAGAATGAAAATTTAAGCAGTAAACCCTTTCTAACCCTTGGAAATGGCACGGCGGATTTGTCCTGTGCGGGGCCATCCTGTGCAAGGCAAACGGGGGATAGGAGTCGCGGAGGATATGTCCCATGCGGGGCAAAGGGCGATAAAATTTGCGGCGGAGATGTCTTGTTCCGCCTTTATCGCTAGCTACTTGTAATTTTTTGAAATATAAATTAGTTGAAAAGCCATCTATTTATATCAAAAACTGAGTATCTATGTCTGCTTCTTTCCTTTGAGCGAGCTCAACTTACTGAAATTTTCCTCACCATCTTGAAGGCGCGAAGTGCCCGTGTAATATCTCAATAATTCGAATGATTTTTTGATGCAGGAAAAAAGAAAAAGCGCGAAGGCGACTCATAAGCGAGCCGCCTTGGCGGGGAGTAGTTTCTTGAAATTTTCCTCACTACTTTCAAGGCACGAAGTGCCCGTGCAACGCCGGGCCACGTGCGTTGTATGTCTTGAAATCTAATGAACATTAAATTACATCAAATAATATAACTTCAAAATGAGGTAAAAGTTAGAGAAGGGGAACGTTATGCATCAACATGCCGCAGGAAGCTAATCTAGCTGCCCTGGCAGCTAGTATATCTAATTGAGTGATATAAAGAGGCACTTGTAAAGGGAAGTAACTGAATAACTGTACATTCAAATGTGTAAGCAATTAAGAAGAAAAAAGATCGATGTTTGAAAACATTGATGTTTTTTGGTCGATGTTTCAATACCGTCGATGTCTTTATTTTCCAATATCGATGTCTTGAAACATCGGTGTTTTGCCTTCGATGTTGCACCCCTAATTTATACAAACGAAATACTGAAGGTTTAGGAAGATATTGTCATTTCCATCCTGGATTCGGAAAAGTTCGAAGTTTTTGTGCATATTGAAAGCCGCCAAGTAAGTTGCGAGCCAGTGGCATATCCAGAATTGTTTCATGGAATATGGTTAGTGAGCCCCTTCAGAAAGTTTATGAGTTTGAAGTCCTAGAAAGAAAAAAAAAACTAAATTTTTGTGGTAAAATTAAGAAGGGGGTTAGGATTATCTCTCGACAAATTTCCAAAAGTTTAGGGGGGGGCCACCAGTTTAGAGCCCCTCTTTGTTTAAAAATTAACCATACTTCAACAACTTTGTTTTGACGATGTTTGATAACGGGAACCTGCAGAAATCGTTCGAAATAGAAATAGGCATCACAGTAATCGTAATAATGACAGTTTTGAATGTAAGGCTTCTCTGGATTACACAATGAAATTCATTTCTATAATCTTTTTGAAATTTTTATGAATTTATACGATTACTCGAAGACGCCTGAACCGATTTCAAAAATTCCGTTACCGATAGATTCCGTTACCGATTAAATAAAAAAAAATTACTCTTCTACGACAAAAATTGACCGAGTTATGACGTTTTGAAAAATCAAGATTTTGAAGGATTTCACGACGTCATCGAGAGATCGCTTAAGGGACCTTATGCGAAATCCTTCAAAATCTTAATTTTTCAAAACGTCATAACTCGGTCAATTTTTTTTTAGTTTCAAACGTTACAGTATCAAGAATGTTTTACTAATTATGATTGATAGGACTGGGGGGCTGTATAAAAATTTAAATTTCGTTTCTCTTTCAAAATTTGATTTTTTGAAAAACATTTCATGGACCCAAATTCCTTTCGTAATTTAGAGATTTTTTTCCTAAATGAACTATATGCTTATCTCTAACGGTTTAGAAATTAGCTATTGGGCCACGATAGGAGTGGACACCCTGTATATATGTGGTTGTGTTGTTAATGTAGTGTATGAGAATGCGATTAAAGAACCTGGATTTATTGTAATGTATATTTATAGTTAAATTATAGTTTCGTATGATTCTATTTAGTGCTTTTGAGCCGACTTCAAAACTTATGTTTAAATGTAGTATCAATGGGTGTTCAAAGAATAAAATTATTTTTTACTTTTTAGATCACTTGCCGAGTAAAGTTCTGAAGTCGGTTCAATTTTTTTTTTTTTTTTTCAAAAATATTTTTATGCCTTTTGCTTTCACTTTTTAAAAACTGAAAACGATGTTTTTTAAGAACATCATAGATAAAATATCATATACACACAGATAGATACATACGGATGTCCTGCGTTTTCAAAGAAAATCAATACTTTAAAAAGGATCGTTAATGACAGTTAAACATTACATCATTTCTGAAGTACATTTACTCTAAAAAGTACTCTGTAGTTGTTCGAGTTACTCTCACACCTGTAACTCGAAGATTTTATCCTGCCCCTTGGGACTTCTGCGTTATCGAGAGTTTGCCTGCATTCTGAATTGCACGTTTATTGCTCGTTGTTTTGTGAAAAAATCCTGCATTTATACGGTCCAAGCGTCTTCGAGTAATCTTCTAAAATACAAAAAAAAAAAAACTTGAATTAATATCAAAGAAAAAAAAAAGACTACATAAATAAAATAAATAAATAATTATAATTTCATAAGATGATAAAAAAAACTGCTATGCAGTAACTTTACGGCGGCAGTCCCCGAGTGCCACACGTATTTTTTGTAATATAAGTAGATTGTTCAACAATGATCGTGATCAACAATGAATTTCCAATTTAATTGAAGCTTGCCTACGTTTCCGCGTGAAATTAGTAAATGAAAAAAAAATAGGTAATTAATTGTTGTTTCTAATACCACTCGGGTATCCGAGCCCGAGTAGATGAAATCTGCTCGATTTAAGGCAGGAAAGATACGGCTTCCGTTTTTAAGAGCACCATTTAGGTGGAAGACCGATTTAAGCTCAACACATGCCTTAAGGACCCGCTCATAGGGCATGGGTAGAATCCTAGTTTAAGGTCCGGGTTTGGCGATTTTGCTTAAAGTCGCCAAACAATCCAATCATCCAATGATAATTCTATGGTTGCCATTTTGCTTAAAGTCGCCAAACAATCCAATCATCCAATGCTAATTCTGTGGTTGGCAGATTTATTCATTTATCGCCGGACCTTAAACTAGGATTCTACCTAAGGACCCGTTCATAGGGCAGGCATCTAGGGATGCACCGATAAGCAAATTGGCCGATTACCGATTTCCGATTAATCGGCTGAGCCGATTAATGATAAGGATAATTGTTTTTCTGCTACCAATTTTACCATCACTGTTTTTTACCTCTTATACAATTCCAAGTGTAGAAATAGTAAGTAATTTATTTCTGGGAGAAGATTTTTTTTCCATTTTCCTAGTTTTCACAAAATAATTTCAATATTTCATCAAATTTCTTAGAACTAATTTTCATATTAGTGTCAATAATATTATTAACACATTGTTAGTTATGTTAATTGGAAATAAAAATTTATAAAAAAAGGAGGGGTGGGGGAGTGTGTGGTGAACACTCCAGTTTAGGAGTACTTTTAATTCATATATTTTAGTAATCAGTAGCAATTTAATTCAATACTTTTATTCTTTGAAAATTAGAGGTTATCTGAAAGCACTGTGCTAAGGAGAAAACTATTGTCACATGAAAAATGTTGCATCATTGTATATCTAATATTTTTGAACGAGCAATTCTTGTATATATATATTTCGGATCTCGAAAACGGCTCTAACGATTTCGATAAAACTTGGTATTTAGATGGAGTTTTGGTTTCTGAGTTCATCTACGTCGGCGTTTTTTCTGTAAAAACGCCAGTTTTCACAAAAAACCCCGTTTTTTGTGCCTTCATTAAGTAAGTTTGAGACGCTTTCTTTATCGCCATTTTCTTTATGATTATTATCAATTGTTACTGTTTCATAGCAACCACGTTTTAATTTAACTATGGATTTCATAGTTAATCACATCAGCGCGAGTTTAAATTTTATGGTATTTGGCAACATTAAATTGTTATTGTTTTTTGAAATGTTAAAGCAAGGGTTCACTAGATAGTGTCTTATACAGGCTGTTTCATTTATTCAAAAGCCATGGGATAAAAGCAGTGGTGATTGTCCAGCGACATTTATTCAATTTTATGGAAACTTACACGATATAAAAATCGGATTATTTTACTTTTCAAGTACGATTTAAAAATTGAGTATAAAAGTGCTACAGTTAGTTTTGAAACACTTTTTGGTAAAATCCTACTTTAGGGTCCGGGTTTGGCGATTTTTTTCAGACTGTAGCTTAAGGTTGCAATCATCTAGCTTAAAATTGCCAAACAATCCAATCATCCAATGATAATTCTGTGGTTGCCAGATTTAATTATTTATCGCCGGACCTTAAACTAGGATTCATCCGCGTTTTTAAGCCTTCAATTTCAGAAAAACTCTTTGGGAGAGTCTGTGATCCCCTTACATATCACCGAAAATGACCTACAGTTGCGTATTTAGAGCTCCAATTTCGAGGGTTCGAACTGCATCATTTACTTAACGTCATTAAAGATAGTCGACATTTGCACATTTTGGGCTCCACATTTTGGGATGAATCCTAGTTTAAGGTCCGGCGATAAATTATTAAATCTGGCAACCACAGAATTATCATTGGATGATTGGATTGTTTGGCGATTTTAAGCTAAATGATTGCAACCTTAAGCTACAGTCTGAAAAAAATCGCCAAACCCGGACCCTAAAGTAGGATTTTACCAAAAACGCTATTGTTGGTATCTCTGATGACTTCAGAGAAAGGGACAAGATTTGGAAATCTCTTCAGAAAAATAAAATAGAAATTGAAGTCTTAAACACGCAATTGTAAAAAATCTTTGAGGAAGTTGGGGAGATAAATATGGTTCGTGTCACTCTTTTAGAATTTTTTCGAAATTGATGTACAAAAAACGCAAATGTGCGACATCTCTAATGGAACGGAGCTCTAGCCCGGAAAAGTCTTTGAAATTAAAATCTTGATACACAACTTTAGTGCATTTTGATGTCGTTTGAGAAAGGGATGGGTTTTGATCTTTTCTATTTCTGTTTTTTTTTTCTTTTTCTTTTGTTTTCTATTCCGATTGTCTAATTCTAGCGTTTCGCCTCGAAAGGCCAGGTAGTCTGTAAGTTCTTCCTCGTTGTACAGAGGAGGTTAGGTGGCAATTGCTTCTTCAGTGCCCCTAGACGTAACTTGGAGCCATTGATCCATTTCTTCAAGTGAGTAAAATGCCGCCATGATGACGTAAGCAATTCCTTAAGCAATTCCTTTAAGCAATTAATATCGGAGCCATCCGGATCCGGAGATGAAAATCCTCTCGAATGAGAAAATCGGAAAAGCAGCAAATAATAATGCAGATGAATATCGCCGAAAAATGACGAAATTTCTAGCGATTTCTAGTAAAAGCAATACAAATTCTCAAAATGGCGAGGTTTTTGTCCACGAATCTTGACAACCACACGAGGAAGAGACCTACTGTAACATTTAAGGGTGATTCTCCAAAATCCTGGCATTTTCGACTCACAAACTCTATAAAAATAAAAATGCTTAAAAAAATCTTTAAAAAATCATACTTACTCTTTGTTAGGAGCTTATTAAGAGAAAAATAGAGGGAACTCACTTTAAGTATGCTACACCCCCCAAAAAAAGGAGGGGGGGGGTCATTTTTTTCAAACCGAGAGAGTGACAAGAAGCACTAAGCGAGCAAACAAATGAATTTTATCAAGGATTATCAGAAATTTTACAACAATAACAAAGAAATAACTTCAACATGAATGAAAAACTATGTTTATTGTTGACAAACAAAACTAATTTACAACCTCCTTAAACGAACACTGTTTTAAGAGATGCAGCATCCGACAAAATTAATCTATATCTATAAAAATGAGTGTATGTATATATATATACTTGTCTATATCTATAAAAATGAGTGTATGTATATATATATACTTGTTCTCTATACAAATCCACAGTTTGCGTCAGATTTTCATCAAACTTGACACAGAGGTTCCTTGATGCCCTAGAATTCTCATAGGCAGGGTCTTAAAATTTTAAAAAATCTAAAAAGCTCAAATTTAAATTTTTTGTCAAAAAATGACCCTATTATAGGAATCTAGCCTATTTATATTGTAATCGAGATAGGCCTTTTAGTATTCAAATTGATGAAATTTAGACAGGAATTCAAGTGAAACACGGACGATCGCAACTCACCAATGCAATCGCAAATTCCCAAATTTGGGTACGTTGCAATCGCTACGAGATGCGATTCTAATGTAATTCGACTTTCAGTAGCGATTGCAATTTGCGATCGCCTCGAAGCGATTGCAATGGTGTTTCACTTGAATTCCGCCCTTAAGATTTTTAAATATTAGTATTTTCCAACAATGATTACGATTAAAGTAATGAATTTTCAATTTAAGGCTCACCTATTTCCTTTTAGCATTGAAATAAGTAAAAAACAATCATAATTCATGTGGACTTTATAAAAAGAACCACGGATTTGAATTTCAAATTTGCAATGCGACAACAGTTGCGTCTGTAATGGAGATAAGCCTTCAGAACGAGAAACAGATTTATTTCAGACAGATTTATTAGATTGAGTTATAATAATTTTTACTTTGTAGGTGGGAACAGTTAATAGAGAAAAGTTAATATTTTGAATTTGGCGGGTGAATTTGATGCAATTTTTTCACTTCCATGTGGCTCATTCCACGTCAAATCGCCTAATTTAAATAGTCGGCCGTGCCGTCATGTCTCGGATTTTGTTCAATATTTTTTTACGGATAGATACCTATAAGATAAACTCAAATTAATTTTTTTAGATTTTTTGAATAAAAATTTAGGGTTGTAGAATTTATTGAAATTTTGATTTTTTTAGAATTTTTGCTTTTTTATTTTTGGTATGCGTTTTGAAAAAGCTCTATAACTTCCTCATTTTTCATTCAATTAAGCCAGTTTAAAGATCATTTTAAAGCTAATTATTTTTTCCTTCAATATTAGTGACAAAAATGAGATTGTGAAAAATAGAATTTTGCCAAATGTCGTCTGAAGTCAGATTTTGTGTTTTTTCAATTGGTATGTTCAATAGGTCATATCTCCGGAGTACCAACTAAGAACTGCCCAATTTTTTTTTTCAGTAATGACAACATCATATACTTTTTATGTATAAAAAATTAGGAGGGTGTTTTTCGTTGTTTTGGAATAAAAAATTCAAGTATGTTTTTTCAGTTGGTATGATCAATAGGTCATATCTCCGGACTACCAACTAAGAACTGCACGCCACTTTTTTTCTGTTATGACAACATCATACCCTTTTTATGTATAAAAAATTGGGAGGGTGCTTTTTGTAGTTTTGGAATAAAAAAATCAAACGTGTTTTTTCAGTTGGTATGATCAATAGGTCATATCTCCGGACTACCAACTAAGAACTGCACGCCACTTTTTTTCTGTTATGACAACATCATACCCTTTTTATGTATAAAAAATTGGGAGGGTGCTTTTTGTAGTTTTGGAATAAAAAAATCAAACGTGTGTTTTCAGTTAGTATGATCAATAGGTCATATCTCCGGAAAACCAGTTAACAACTGCGCCATTTTTTTTTCCATAATGAAAACATCATGATGTTTTTATGATCAAGAAATTAGAACGAAGTTTTTTTTCTTATTTTGAAATAAAAATATAACATGTTTTTTTCAAAAAACTTTACCTTAAAATCAACTTTTGAAACTTAAATTTGAGATTCACTCAGCATCACACGTCACAAGCAGATGAAAATGTATCCTTATTTATTACATTCAAATACTTGATGGTAGTTTTATATTGTTCTATTGCTTGCATGCTTTGGTAGTGAAAAGTCGCTGCAGAATTATTTTACTCTTCAGTAATTATTTGCTAGCCACTCCATCAACCGATAGGAATTACGATAAAGTAAACTGAAATGTCTTTAAATATACTTTCATTCATAGTTTGACAAAGAAAGATTCGCGAGCTCTTGGCGGTTGGAAAAAATTTATATTTGGTTTCCATTATTCTGAAATCTACGTAACATTTTATAATTTGTTATCAAAGGAAAGCATAAAAAATTCATGAATAACAATCTTTATTTCTACGATGTTCCGACAGTGGCAACAAAAGGTTTTTCAAATACAGAAACCTTCTTCACTAATATACCCTTCGTGTCTAATGGCTTGAAGAAGTAATTCTCTCTGCTGCCTACTATTATTAAGGCTCTTTCATATCTTTGCTTTAAAAAATCTTCATTTGCAACCACTTCCACTGCTGTAACGAAAAACATCTGTATCCCCTTTATGTTTTGAGAGGCAAATTGAAAGATCATGTGCATTTAAAATCTGTCCTTCGAGAGTTCTTTGAAGACTTGCTCTTATTGCAAGCCGTTTTATTGCGCCCCCTACTCCATCGCATGCATTCTTGCCCTGATTCGTGGCAAAGAAATGCCATTCAGCTGCCATGTCGTGGTCTTCCTTGTGACAGCATAGTTTTTTTTTTTTTTTAATTTTACGGAGTTTTTAAACTTGTCGAAAACTTGATTTTCAAAGAAATTTGTTTCAAAAATTCAATATATTTTTTAAATTTCAGAACAACAAAAAACACCCTTCTAATATCTTGATCATAAAAAACATTATGATGTTTTCATTATAGAAAAAAAATTGGCGCAGTTGTTAACTGGTAATCCGGAGATATGACCTATTGATCATACCAACTGAAAAAACACGTTTGATTTTTTTATTCCAAAACTACAAAAAGCACCCTCCCAATTTTTTATACATTAAAAGGGTATGATGTTGTCATAACAGAAAAAAAGTGGCGTGCAGTTCTTAGTTGGTAGTCCGGAGATATGACCTATTGATCATACCAACTGAAAAAACACACTTGAATTTTTTATTCCAAAACAACGAAAAACACCCTCCTAATTTTTTATACATAAAAAGTATATGATGTTGTAATTACTGAAAAAAAAAAATTGGGCAGTTCTTAGTTGGTACTCCGGAGATATGACCTATTGAACATACCAATTGAAAAAACACAAAATCTGACTTCAGACGACCATTGGCAAAATTCTATTTTTCACAATCTCATTTTTGTCACTAATATTGAAGGAGAAAATAATTAGCTTTAAAATGATACGTAAACTGGCTTAATTGAATGAAAAATGAGGAAGTTATAGAGCTTTTTCAAAATGCATACCAAAAATAAAAAAGCAAAAATTCTGAAAAAATCAAAATTTCAAAAAATTCTACAACCCTAAATTTTTATTCAAAAAATCTAAAAAAAATAATTTGAGTTTATCTCATAGGTATCTATCCGTAAAAAAATATAGAACAAAATCCGAGACATGACGGCACATAGCCTTAGGCGATTTGACGTGGAATGACCCATGTGCATATATTTCATGCCAGTGGACGCGGCAAAGCACAGACAACATTTCTCTTTAATTTTCACCTTTTGATAAGACTATTTTTCTGTAAACGTTTAACTTTCTGTAATATTTTAGTTTTTTTCAAAGTTTGTACCTAAGAGACTGATTGATGCAAATTATTTTATACCCATATGAATAGAACTCTTTCAAACTTATTTTCCCTGAATGCTATGTTGTATTAATAAGCACCCGGGCAACGCCGGGTATTAAGCTAGTATTTATATAAAGAAAGAGATTTACAATCATAAAATAAAGTTCAAATTTTTTTAAATGAATACTTTTTTTAATAAATGAGACTCCTTTTTAGCCTACTTTCCCGTTAAAAATAAAAGCAAGACGAAAAAAGTATTAAAAGTGGCTTAATGCATCTAAAAAATATCGCCAAGTCCAAAAAATATCGCCAAGTCCAAAAAATATCGCCAAGTTAAAAAAAAATATCGCCAAGTCCAAAAAATATCGCCAAGTTAAAAAAAAATATCGCCAAGTCCGAAAAATAATGCCAAGTTAAAAAAATAAAAAGGTGAAATGAATATCGAAAAATTAAAAATTTGAAAGTAGGGTATTGAGATGGGGAATTTGTGCGTCGGTCGGTCGGTCTGTCTGTCTGTCCCCCACTAATAACTTTTGAATGAACATTCCGATTTGGACAAACTTTTTTTTGTTGGAAAAATCTCGGCGAGTACAGCTCATTCCCATATTTGATTTTTCAATTTGAACAATTTTTGGTTCAACTTTGAGCCGTTCAAATAACCGGTCCCGCGATACTAACTTTTTAATGAACAGTCCGATTTGAACAAACTTTTTTTTGTTGGAAAGAACTTTTCAAGGATACTTCATTCCCGTATTTACATTTCCGATTTGAACAATTTCTCGTTCAACATTGAACCGCTCAAGCAAGCTGTCACCCCTAATAACTTTTGAGTAAACAGTCCGAAAAAAAATGACTGACTGTGCAGACAATTTTTTGTTTATTTATTCATTTGTTTTATTGAATTTATTATTATTATTATTATTATTATTTTTGGCAGATGATTTTTTTTGTAACAAAAATGTTTCATTCACGAGGGCATTTTATTCTTTATTTATATTTAACAACTGGCAACAGATTAAAAGTGAAATTCGAGACATTTTATCAACGGACGAGTTTTTTTTTTACTTTTTTTTTTCTTTTTTTTTTTTTTCTTTCTTTGATAAAATGTGTTTTGATGTACTTTGTACTTTTAACTTTTTTTTTTTTTTTTGAAAACAATTGAGGAATTTTTCTACGGAAGAACTGTAACAGTTACATTCTTTAAAAGGTGCGACAAAACTTTATTTATTCATTTATTTACTTTTTATGTGTCTATTTCATCTGATGAGAGGGGTATATTTTGCTTTTAGAAATCAGCTTCAAGTGCTAAAAAGGTATGTTTGACATAATTTTTAGTCTTAGATAATCAAGAGAATAATGATCAGATGCTAGAATGCCGATGTCGATGTACGGGAAAGTAGGCTCGTTTAGTTCTTGACAGAACTTCTTGTTAATATTTTAAACTAATGTTTGGTAAATAAATCCATCTATTCTACCGGATGTTTTACCAGTGCTTTAAAAGTAATGCTAGAGTGACATTTTTTTGCGCCAGGAGAGGGACATTTTAATTAGTCCTGGATCTGACAGCACTTCTGTAGGAATGTTTGAGTACGGAGAATTTTTTTTCAAAAATGTTTAGTAGGTGCCCTAGGAAGTATTTTGGACTCGGGTGGACATTCGCCACCTGGTGCGTTTTTCTGCTATGACGTCATCAAAGATGGCGGCCGCTCGCACTCATAAATGCTATGTAAATGCCCAGTACTTCTGTAGGAAATTTAAATGGGGAGAATTTCTTTTCAAAAATGTTTAGTAGGTGTCTTAGAAAGTATTTTAGATTTGGGTGGACATCCGTCTCCTGGTACATTTCCCTGTTATGACGTCATCAAATATGGCGGCCACTCGCTCTCTAAATGCCATATAAATGCCCAGCCCTTCTGTAAGAAATTTAAATAGGGAGCATTTATTTTCAAAAATGTTTCTTAGATGTCCCAGAAATATCTTAGACTCGGGTGGACATCCGTCTCCTGGTACATTTTCCTGTTTTTTCCTGACATCATCAAAGATGGCGGCCGCTCGCTCTCATAAATGCTATATAAATGCCCAGTACTTCTGTAGGAAATTTAAATGGGGAGAATTTCTTTTCAAAAATGGTAAGTAGGTGTCTTAGAAAGTATTTTAGACTCGGGTGGACTTCCGTATCGAGGTACATTTTCCTGTTATGATGTCATCAAAGATGGCGGCCGCTCGATCCTATAAATGCTCATATCTATGTTACTACTTGACCGATTTGCATGAAAATTGCAATTTATTTTACTAATTTGTCTGATGCTATTTGTCTTTAAGCTGTACTGTTAGAAATTTATTAAAAAAATAATTGAAAGTGAATTTATTGATTTTTTTTCTTCTTTTTTTCATTTTTAACTATCCAGACTTAACCATAAAAAAATGGTATTAACCTTTTTGTTTGTGCGAGTAAATGCTAAATTACTGCTGCTTGCATGCCAAAAGATACAGCTGTATTACAACATACTCAAACGTCCTGCTCGTCCAACGATAGCGAGGAAAATTTAATTCAGTTGAAATAGAGGTGAATGAGAAGAAATACGAAAATTCAGACATGTCATAGCAGTTTAGTAGAATTACTTGATCTTTTTTACAGTTCTGATGTTGATTATGCTTTTCCCACTCTGAAAACATATTCGAAGGACCGGTTTTACCATCTTGTACACTCAGTTTTGAAGAAAATCCACAGTAACAACAATTTTGATTTTTGCTAGTGATGCTATACCATATAAATTAGCATGCGACTATTTACGCATCTCAAATGAATTTCAATCGTGTCCTCAACCAGCTGGGTCAGAACCAGTAGCGTATATAGACTTAGGTGCACCCCCTTGCTAGATTTGCAAGTGTCCCTACTTCCCTATTAAACTGTAAGAAATATTTTTCCCGTGTAACTCATAGTGCTATTTTTCTTAAAGTTGCTCCCTCAAACATTATGCCCCCCCCCCCGCTTCTTGGGGGTTGCGGGGTGCTATGTACGCCACTGGTCAGAACTATCTACCATTGACAACCTATGACGAAGGTGTGTACAGGTTATCGTATGTGATGTTCAACTAAACTTTCCAAATAAGTTTGCAAATATTGTAATAAGGGTTGGGTGCATTCCGAACGGCAACAGTTGTGATATGCTGCCTAGGAAAATATCTTCGGAAAAGTCTAATATCTGATGTGTTTTATGGTATCGGATATGATATTGGAACTAACCACGGTTTTGCCCAAAAGAGAAATGGTTTGAACATCTACCATGAATTTTCTAAGAAGCAAACTCTGAACTTAGATGCAAAAGTTGTCTTAATGTTTAAATATGAACTGTAAGAAAGTAACTTGTTTAACCCTTTGACGGTTATGGAAATAAGCAGTTTCCGTTTACTTAATTCGAGCAGCATTAGGAGTAAGCAGTAGTCGAAAGTGGCACCTGTTCCTACATAATGTTATACAAATTTCACTACGCGAGTAGTACTCGTCACTAACCACTTCGGTCAAAATCTTGCTCCCGAGCGGAACTCGTTTGCGCGCATTATGAAGCACGATTCGATTGCGAGCTGAACTCGTTCATAACTTATCAAAGGGTTAATATACTTCCCAATACATCACACTATTTACTGAAAAAAACACTGGCTTCAAAAGATACAATGAAAAATATATTAAACTTATTTAATACTGGTGACTGAAGATCTACTGGAGACTGTGCTTTACACGATACGAGGTAAAAAGAGTCAAGCTCACTCAAGTTCCATTCATAGAGCCATATTGGTAGTATTTCCTTGCAACAAAGCACAAAATGCTTATACTAATACAAGGAAAGCCGGTAAAAAGAAGTCAAACAGACAGTCTCACCAACCTCACCTGATGATACGAAAACTTTTAGCTCGTTCCTCTGACGGGGAAGAGCTCTTTCAGTATGAACTATCAGAAAACTGTTCATTGTTTAATGAACAAGAGTTTGTTAAAATTACAAATATGTGCATTGTTAAAGAGCTAGAAAAATCTTAAGGCAGCATAAGAGAAGAAACCTTGTTCAAGTCTGATGAAAAGTCCTGTTACATAATGAACTTTTCTATACGAAAGGTTATGATAGATAATAATAACAAGTTTAAAAAACTATAACCCGACTACAAAAAAAAAAAAGCACTGAAAGGTAAGAAACAAGGTAGGTGCTATTTAATATCATCGTCTTATTAAATAAAACAAGACGTTTGATATCTTAGCTATACCTGTTTATTTAGTTCTACGACTTGAACCCTCTGCAAGTTCCACATTAACAACATAATTCAATTCAAATGCTGTAGTCGTGCGTTGTCAACTACAGAAAGCAAGCATTTAATCTTGATACACAAGCAAACATATTAGTTTGATCTATATATATACAAGAATGGTAAATTAGGTTATAATGTTATTCTATCAAATTGTTTTTCTGTAGTTGACAACGCACGACTACAGCATTTGAATTGAATTATGTTGTTAATGTGGAACTTGCAGAGGGTTCAAGTCGTAGAACTAAATAAACAGGTATAGCTAAGATATCAAACGTCTTGTTTTATTTAATAAGACGATGATATTAAATAGCACCTACCTTGTTTCTTACCTTTCAGTGCTTTTTTTTTTTGTAGTCGGGTTATAGTTTTTTAAACTTGTTATTATTTATGACTTTTTAGAGATTTTTTGTAGTCGGGTTACAGGTTTTTAAAACTTTTTTTATTTTACTCCACTGTATATTAGCAAATGAATACACATGACAAAATTAAATGTACACAACAAAAAAGGATGAAAAGTTATTTGGGTAATTTTTATTGAGCAGTGTCAAAACTTCCCAGCCTTTCCAATTCCATCAAAGACGCTGAATCATGAGGGTTGCTTAAAAGTTTCCGTGGGTCCAGATCGCTTATAAATAAACCCTCCAATGTCCTTACCCTACTTAAGGCGACGTAAACTTGGCCCTTTGCAAAAATTCGTCTTCCAACGTCGATTACTGCCTCATTCAAAGTGCAACCTTGCAACTTGTGTACTGTGACACCCCAACACAAAATAAGAGGCAGCATTTTACTTACTATTTTACTACTGCCTCTCAAACCATCATACTCAACCGAGCTAGGAATTATCCGAACAGTTTTATCAGTTTTGTCGTCGGGTTTTATAATTGCGTTTAACTAATTTCATGCTAAAATCTAGGTCAGCCTTAAACTGGAAATTCATTGTTGATTGCGACTTTTGTTTAAACTATAACACACTTAGTTACGAAAATATCGGTAAAAATCAGTGCTTGTCTAGGAATAATCGATTTTTCCTCTTGTTAAATTCTAATAAAAAGTAGCCTATGACACTCGGAACTCGAAAACGAATCGATTGGCACCTCATTCATCAAAATCGAATGAATAGTTTATAGTCTAAGATCCCACCGCAGTTTATCTACACTCATAGCGTACACTCATCACGTATATATCAAATTAAAGCACATTTTTTTCTGAACGTGATGCACTAAGTCTTCGTTTGTAAAAGTGCCCGAAACCTATAGGCAGCCTGACCTAAACGGGACATATGAATGAAGTATTTCTACACTCATTGCGTACACTCATCACGTATATATCAAATTAAAGCTGATTTTTTCCTGAACGTGATGCACTAAGGCTGCCTATGTAAAAGTGGCCGCAACCTCCAGGCAGCCTGGCCTGAACACGTCACATGAATGTAGTATTTCTACACTCATCGCGTACACTCATCACGTATATATCAAATTAAAGCTGATTTTTTTCTGAAAGTGATGCACTAAGGCTGCCTATGTAAAAGTGGCCGCAACCTGTAGGCAGCCTGGCATAACAGATCACATAAAAGTCAAATTCTTCATTCATGTAATTTGTTTAGACCCGGCTGCCTACAGGTTGCGGCCACTTTTATATAGGCAGTCTTAGTGCATCACTTTCAGAGAAAAAATCAGCTTTAATTTGATATATACGTGATGAGTGTACGCGATGAGTGTAGAAATACTACATTCATGTGACTTATTTAGGCCAGGCTGGCAAGAGGTTGCGGTCACTTTTACATAGGCAGCCTTAGTACATCACTTTCAGAAAAAAAATCAGCTTTCACTTAATATATACGTGATTAGTGTACGCGATGAGTGTAGTAATACTACATTCATGTGACCTGTTTAGGAAAGGCTGCCTAGAGGTTGCGGCCTCTTTTCCATAGGCAGCCTTAGTGCATCACCTTCAAGAAACAATCAGCTTTAATTTAATATATACGTGATGAGTGTACGCGATGAGTGTAGAAAGACTACATTCATGCGACCTGTTCAGGCCAGGCTGCCTAGAGGTTGCGGCCACTTTTACATAGGCAGCCTTAGTGCATCACGTTCAGGAAAAAATAAGCTTTAATTTGATATATACGTGATGAGTGTACGCAATGAGTATAGAAATACTACATTCATATGTCCCGTTTAGGCCAGGCTGCCTGTAGGTTTCGGGCACTTTTACATACGAAGACTTAGTGCATCACGTTCAGAAAAAAATGTGCTTTAATTTGATATAAACGTGATGAGTGTACGCTATGAGTGTAGATAAACTGCGGTGGGATCTTAGACTATTAGGAGCTACGGTGGAACATCCTTAACCACAAGCATAGCCAGACTGCTAAAAACATAACCCTTCCTTTAGGCCTTGCCGTAGTCGGGTAAAAATGAAGAAAAATGTAGCTTACCTTTTAGTCTACTTCTTGAGATTTACGGCACTATAAAACATGTAACATTCGTCAAAGCGCATCAAAGGTTCCGAGCTTTCAAGATTTCATGTAATGTACAAAAATCATGTAATTAAAAATGAAACTTTTGCCTATTTTAATACAAGTTTTCACGTCACGATAATCAAGTGTTGTCAAAACAAAAACCTTGAAATTCAAGTTTAACTGGAAAAATGCATGTGCAAAATAATGAATTGAAACAAATATTTAATAACTATCTTCTATATATATTGCTTTGAACTAATTTCATGCTAAAATCTAGGTTAGCCTTACACTGGAAATTCATTGTTGAACACACTTAGCTCCGAAAATATCGGTAAAAATCGGTGCTTGTCTAGGAATAATCGATTTTTCCTCTTGTTAAATTCTAATAAAAAGTAGCCTATGACACTCGAGACTCGAAAACGAATCAATTGGCACCTCATTCATCAAAATCGAATGAATAGTTTAGGAGCTACGGTGGAACATCCTTAACCACAAACATAGCCAGACTGCTAAAAACATAACCCTTCCTTTAGGCTTTGCCGTAGTCGGGTAAAAACAAAACCCTTGCCGAAGCAGTTCCTGTTTTTTTAAAATTATTATTATTATTATTATTTCGATCATATATTGGGAGTATCACAAAAGGCTGTGGAAGAGTCTGTAAAATTTTTGACAGTTGGAGCAAATTTTTCCCTAAAAAGTCTGAAAGCGTAGAACCAAGGTCGCAGTATTGTTATACATGTTATTAAAATCTCTCAAGATGCTACTCTGCCTGTTCTAAACAACAGCTTTTGGGCATAATTAGGAAACAAACTGATCTTACAACGTGGAAAGACATGGACTTAAATTGCTTGACAGCAGAGGAAGCAGACTTCGAGAGTAATGGTGTTAGCTTTATTTTCCTGGTATACTCTTATTCAGCGATTTGGTGTTCAAGAACTTTGGGGGAGCACTGGAGTTATGGATTCTACGCGACTTTGTCTGTTGGTAACATTCACTAAAAAACAGAGGAAAACATTTCAACCATCCACGCACTATCTAGACCAAATCACTAAAGTACATTTTACACTAAAAAAGCAGCTGTTCATCGTGTTTTATGAAATATTTGGAGAAGTTTGGTATATCATCCGACTGGAATATGTGGAACAAATTCGTAAATCAAGCAAAAGAATACGTAGTGCATATAATACGAAAGGGCCATTCTGTAAATTTTTAGATGAACTAAAATTATAGCTGTATCCTCATGTGAAGAATATTGACTTGTTATTTGAAGAATTGTGAAGAATTTGCCACCTTCTAGTGCAAAGAGTGGCACGGGCATTAATTGAGATAATATTTTTGCACATTGTACCTTTAGAATTACAGGGTGGTAAAGGCGGTTCTTCGAGTATTCTTTCAGAGTAGATAAATCATAATCAACAACAAGATTGGAACTGCAAAAAGAGATCAAGAAGTTCTCCTAAACTGCTACAACACGTCTGAATTTTCATATTTCTTCTCATTCCATTTTAACTAAATTTAAATTTTTCTTGATAATCGCTTGGACAGCAGGACTTTTTACTGGTTTGTAATACAGTTGTATCTTTTAGCATAAAAGAAGCGGTAGATTAGCA
The DNA here is from genome assembly GCA_038373865.1 of Uloborus plumipes. Lineage (NCBI taxonomy): Eukaryota > Metazoa > Arthropoda > Arachnida > Araneae > Uloboridae > Uloborus > Uloborus plumipes. The sequence continues at coordinate 86,288 of JAXGGA010001149.1, forward strand.
TTTTCTCGAAAAAGTAAAAGGGTTAATACCATCTTTTATGGTTAAGTCTTGGTAGTGAAAAACGAAAAAAAAAAATGAAAAAAATGAAAAAAAAAAAATCAATAAATCGATTTTTAATTATTTTTTCGAATAAATTTCTAACAGTGCAGATTAAAGACAAATAGCATCAGACAAATTAGTAAAAAAATTTGCAATTTTCATGCAAATCGGTCAAGTAGTAACATAGATATGAGCATTTATAGGATCGAGCGGCCGCCATCTTTGATGACGTCATAACAGGAAAATGTACCTCGATACGGAAGTCCACCCGAGTCTAAAATACTTTCTAAGACACCTACTTACCATTTTTGAAAAGAAATTCTCCCCATTTAAATTTCCTACAGATGTACTGGGCATTTATATAGCATTTATGAGAGCGAGCGGCCGCCATCTTTGATGATGTCATAGCAGAAAAACGCACCAGGTGGCGAATGTCCACCCGAGTCCAAAATACTTCCTAGGGCACCTACTAAACATTTTTGAAAAAAAATTCTCCGTACTCAAACATTCCTACAGAAGTGCTGTCAGATCCTGGACTAAATCAAAAAAGGGCTGATATTTCTACCCGGAGTTATATAGAAGGTAAATAATGGCATTTTTCTCTTTTATCCTCTTAACTCAATTACACACTGCAGGCAGAATTATTATTTTTATTTTATTTAGAACAGAAATGTTGGCCAGGAGAGGGACATCGAAAATGTTACATACCTCATTTTGAACTAAAGAATAATAATACGAATAGCAGACACATTCTATAGACAAAATACTCTATGAGTCCAAAGAAGGGATGAGAATAAACAGTGTTATAGTACTGCAGATTTAAAATTCCTTCTTTTTGCCTTTAATAATTGAACCAATTTGTAGGCCAGGAGAGGGACATGCAATCTGGGGACAAACTTCAAAATGATCTACCTGATTATATAATCATTTAAATAAGCTAAAACAACACTATATTACATTCATAACTATACATAATTCAACACTACAAGTGGAATTTGTGCAATGTTCACGTAAAATTTTAAAATAATTTATTTACATTTTAGAAACAGGGTGGGACACGCAAAAAAGGTGACTTTTTGGCTATTCAAAAATTTTTTTAGAAAAATTTAAATGAAAAATTGCTTTAATATGAATTGAATAACATGAGAATAAGTATTTCTAACAATTAAAAAAATAAAAAAACTTTCTAGGTCAAATATTTTTTGTGCTGTCCTACGGGGACATTATATTGTTCGGATTTTGGAGAATCACCGTTAAATAACAATTCCGCGTTGCCAAAACTCGTTTGCCAAATACCATAAAAATTTGAATTTACGCTGATGTGATTAAATATGAAATCCATTGTTATGATGAAACGTGGTTGCTATGAAACAGTAACAATAAGGGTAATCATAAAGAAAATGACGAAAGAATATTTCTCAATCTACATACATAAGACTACTTTTGAAAACGTATGTCTGGGGTAATCTTCCAAACTACTGAACCGATTTTAACCATTTTTTCACCGTAGATAGCTACAGTAACAGGGAGCAGGATAAGCTATAATTTATTTCTAAAAAGCTTAGTTTAAAAAAGTTATTATGAAAAACACTTAATTTTATGTCATTTCCCCATTAAATGATTAAATTTTCAAGCCATTGTTGCAAAAATTTGGTGCCATGCAGCAACAATATTGATTGTAATCATATTGAAAATTTTGAACCAAGGCTTCTCTGGAGTAAGTACGGAATTTATTGCCTTCTAAGGATTTTTATATTTATCTGAGCCGACAATCGCTAACGGGTGAAATAAAAAAAAAAAATGATTTTGGCAATAGTTAGAGAATAGAAAGTGTTTATAGTCAAAAAAATTTCTAAATTAGGTTCTTTCGATGTTTTCACCTCACCAATGTTGTCACGAGGATAGAAACTAATAATGGGACTTATTTAACGAGCAATATTTGGAAATGGTTAATTTCAGTGCGATTGATACTGTAAATATACACTCAGGCACATTGAAAATAGCGACCCCAGAAAAAATCGTCGAATTGTAATGAAATTTAATACACATAATGATACAGATGAGAGACTCACTTGATCTCAAAATGAAGACAATTAAACTAATACAGGGTGAGCAACGACACAAATACAGGGAATCTGTACAATGTCGAGACTTGGCAAATAAGTACAGCGTAATGTGATATGCAAATGATCCAAGTTTTGTGCCATGCTCATACACGCCGAAATGGTGCTTAAATCAGGGAGGGGGTTCTTAACCGGCCAACGTTACATTGATGATATTCTTCGACCCTATGTAGGGCCTTTCCTAAATGGTCTCCCAGGGGCAATTTTCCAGCAAGATAACCCAGCTAGCACACGAGCGTTGGGCCAACGTTTTCACGTTACGTTAGACCAACGTCGGTCTCTAACGTTAGAACATACGTTAATGTGCACCGTCGGAAAACGGTTATACAACGGTTGGTTTCCAGCGTTATCTGAACGCTTTTCCAACGTCGTTCTAATGTAAAAACAACAGTGAACCAATCAATTCCAAACGTTATTCCGATGTAAATAACAACGGATAACCAACATTTTCTCGCATTATTTCACTTTAAATTTCAACGCTAAACCTACTATTTTGCAACGATGTGCAAAAGGTTTAGGACAACTGTATGTTTTAAATGATACAATGTATATTTGTTATGCAAATACATATGAACACAAAAAATTTAAATATTGATTTACAAAGAAACTTTTACCTTTTTTCTCCCCTTTTGAATAATTACATCTCTCATCTGTTTTTCTTTTCAAGAAATATCATTTACCAGCAAGATTATTCTTAAGACAGAATATAAAATCCTGCCATTAAAAATAACCCAACTAGTATTTTTTCTTCTTTATTTAATCGCCAGTGTAAACACGCAAATCCATGGAAATAGAGCAGAACAGCTAACATATAAATATCATACATAAAAACACAGAAAATATAAAAGTTTGTAAAATTAAATAATATTCGCTTTAAAAAAACACACACAAGGATTCAGCTATATCTTCAAAACAAGTTAATGATGCGAAATGGAGTTGGTTAATTTTGAATATTGTGAAAAATGCCCAACTGAGCATTTTTTTTTTCAACTGAATTTTTTTTTATACGAAAGGAGTTTCAATGTTATTTTCAACAACAAAACAATCATTAAAAGATACTGTTTTATTTCTATGCAACACATGTGGAACTTATATAATTAAAAGTATTCCTTAACTTTAAAAGAAGAGTAACAAACTCCTTTTCCTTTTTGCTAAATCAAAGACAGAACAATGAGGATGAAAATTATTGAAATCACTGACACTATAATTCCGAGCAATGGAGAGTTAAAATAAAGGATATTGAAATAGTCAAAAAGAAATAAATGGGACCAAATCGTGAAAATTTCACCACCGTACATACAGCATATAATATACTAAAGAACAAGATAACCAATTAAAAACCACCACACAACACTCAAAAGTACCTATTCTAAATAAAGGAAAAATATAAAATTCAAAGCATTCATAAAGTTCGTCACTTACTTTGGGAGATTAAAAATGCACAGCGAAGATTGAGCACTTGTTTGGAGCTACGGCAAACACGTGTGAAGGGGAGAAATTCTGTCATTGGAATGAAAATAAATGGCTCTACTGCGCATCCCTCACCCCCCATCGAGCCCTCCATTACGCTTCATCCACTCACAAATCATCAACGAGCTTGAAACAAGTTGGGCGTGAAGGTGAAACAGGTTTGAAAGTTGGAAGCAGGTTAGATTAACGTTAGGTTTAAAATCGGTTCCTTTTAAACGCTCATCCGATCATTCGAATGATCGGATAAGTGTTATAAAAAGAACCGATTTCCAACCGAACATTAATCCAACCTTTGCGAATGCATTTTCAACCTTTCCCCAACGGAAACCCGACGGGTTGTGCTACCTGGGAATGCTCGTCCGCACACAGCAAGAGTTGCTCAAGACTTTCTACGTCATTTTCAGACTCTTCCATGGCCGGCCCTCTCCCCCGACTTATCCTCTATAGAGCATGTGTGGGATCAACTAAAACGTCAGATGCCATCGTGTCACTCTGTGCGTGATTTGGAGTTGGCTGTTACAAATTTGTGGGCCCATCTGCCTCAGGACAACATCAGGCGTCTAATCAACTCAATGCCGGACCGTGTGGCGGCATGTATTGTAGCTAGAGGTGGTCTAACGCGCTATTGAAGTTGCTCTGTATTTGTGTCCTGGCACACCCTGTATTCGTTCAATTGTCTTGATTTTGTGATCAAGTGAATCTCTCATCTGTATCATTATGTGTATCAAATTTCATTTCAATCCGATGCTTTCTTCTTGGGTCGCTATTTTCAATGTGCCTGAGTGTATATTTAATTTAATATACCCAGCTTATAACATTTCCTATTTACTCAAACATTATTTGTAGCTTGCTATTTTTTTTTTAGCTTGCATTATTTTTTTTATAGTTTATCCATAACATAGCCATTGTTTACAGAAGTAGCCATTATGTTTATAGATATGCACTTTAGTGTTGGGAAATTTATGAATGAGTTTCACTAAACCACCCTACACCAACAGAAACCCGGGCAGGGCCGGGTACTCGGCTAGTATGTTAATAAAGGCACAAAAAACGGGTTTTTTTTGTGAAAACTTTCGTTTTTATAGAAAAAACGCCGATGTAGGGGAACTCGGAAACCAAAACTTTATCCAAATACAATTTTTTTTTCAAAATCGTTAGAGCCGTTTTCGAGATCCGAAATATATATATATATATATATATATATATATATATATATATATATATATATATATATATATAGGCAATTAAAATGAAAAAGAAGCCATTTATCTAATTTATGCAGCTTATAAATGGTATTTATGGAAACGTACCATATAAAATCATTTGTTACAAGCATTACTAAAATGACACTTAGAATTACAAAGAACATTATCTCGCTCATTGTTTGGAAAGTGTAAGTTCTTACTAAGCCCCATTGAAATGAGAAATTTAATCAATTCCTAGTCCATTAGCTTAGAATATCATATCTAGTTCAAATCTTGCAACTCAATTTTTATTCCTTTCCTGTCATCGAATTCTTTCAAAATTTGGAATGCGATCTCAGACTCGATGACAATGCAGTATTTTATAAGCAATTTTAATTAATTGCCTGCCGGCCACCTCGTCTAGAGGTCAGCGACGTCTGACCGTGATGCGGTGGCCCCGGGTTCGAGTCCCAGCTGGGCCATGGGCGTACTTTCTCTCTCTCCTGTCATTGTCCTCTCTGTGTGTGAAAGTGAGATGAATGGATGCCTATAGGGATGCACCGATTAATCGGCAGTACCGATTAATCGGCCACTTTGCCGATTATTAATAAACGGCAAAATCGGGCCGATTAATCTGCCGAAAAATATTTTTCAGATATTATTCTTTAAAGTATATTTTCACTAGGAAACTATGATGAATAATTTTATTAACAGTAATAATAATCCTCATAGTTGATATAAAGTTTTTTTTAATGACTTCTCCTACTTTGAATAAATATACAGTACCAGGGGACCGAGCCCGCTCGGTTAAAAAAAAAAGAGGTTTGTAAACTCGTGTTTTTTTCTAAAATGCGAAGTACTTATTTAGATAAACTTGAAAAATATTTTTAAGCCTTTGGTTGCAATTATGCTTTTAAAACAGCCGTAATTTGTTTTAAAAAACACAACCTTTTTTAATCCATGCTCACCGTAAAATCACACCCAATTTCATTTCATTTGGCGCCTAAAGCGTGGGAGGGGTTGATGAGAATGTATGCAGAGTCCATGTTCTCCAGTACGCATTTGGTTCCAGTTGGTTTTGACTTTCACTTGACTTCACACTCCAAGATTCCCCCGTACATACCACAACTCGTAGTTTAACCGGGATGGGGCCTTGAAGAGCGCTCTGTTCATTTTTGAACCAGGCCCAAGGGCCGAGCAAACCCTTGGCCCAGCATCCCCCAGAGGTATCGTTTCACTTGGAGGATTTTATGACCACGAACATTTTTAACGTCCCCCAGTCACTATTAATGAAGACGGTGGATCTTTGATCGGCTGGGCTTCCTCTATATGATCGGACCGGGACCCTCTGGTTACGAGTCCGACGACTTACCGATCGGACTACCGCGGTACACACCCAATTCTAACTTTCTTTTGATCGATCTCTTTTAAATTTCAAAAACAATAAAATTCTAACGTGTTGCCAAAACTCGTTTGTCAAATACCATAAAAATTTAAATTTACGCTGATGTGATTAAATATGAAAGAGAGTGGGGGGGGGGGGGGCAAACGAAAAAAATAACAACCAATGGAGCACAAACTTTTTTTTATTCCTTATTTCTTAATTTCTTAGCGAAAAATAAAATCTAAATATGTTTACATGCCAAATACGCTTTTTCTTTTGGCGGTTCTGTAGATTAATTCCTTGCAAATGGAATCTAGATCCAATTTAGCAATACGAGATTTGTGTATGTTCAGCAGAAGGAGGCGAGTCTAACGTTTTTGCGACACATTGGATCGCAAGTACGTTTTTACTCGCCGAAGTGAACTAAATGACCTTTCGGCCGATGCTACTGAAGCTGGAACCGTGCGAATAAGTTCAGCTAATTTAAAATCTTCCCTCAGTAGCTGTCTAACGGTACTTGATTCTGCTACCATATTTTCGCAAATATCAAAGGTAGATAATTCTCCCTTTGTTACAGCCGGTAGCAGAATCAATTGGGCCTCTAACTTATCGACATCGAAGTCACTTCCATGGACACCCGATTCTCTTGCAAGGGATTTTCTCTTGCTGTACGTGTCAGCACTTCTAGCTGAACAATATTCATCATTCCAGTTTGGTGGAACCGCTTTTTAATTTCTATGTTCATTACTTCGAAAAAGCATTGTTGTAGTAGAGGGGCTATGGTCCAAAATATAGCCGGAAACTGCATTTTGTGATAAAAGCATGAAAGTTGGTATGCATGTAGACAATGTATTTATAAACATTTTTAGAAAGGGAGCCATTCCGAAATCCCCACCCAAACCCCACCGGCGGCCATTTTTGGTCAAAAATTCCGAAATTGCTTTTCTTATTTCTTTTTCAAAAAACACCTTTTTTATCATCTTATTAGAGTTTAATTATGTTAAACAAAGTTTAGAAAGCCGTCAAAATAGCTTAAAACCGATTAATTTTAATAGTACTCACTAAAAATTCGTTTTTTTTTCTGAAAAACTGAAATTGATCAAAATCTTAATAAATTGTTTTCAGGGGCCGGTTTAAGGGTGTCCAACTATGTATTTGAAAGCACTATATTAAAGAAAAACAATTGAGTTGCATTAAAATCCCAGCAATCCGAACCCCAAAAATCCGAAACTTTGGAAAACCCGAGCATATTTTTTAAAACTTACTCATAAAAATGTATTGCAAAACTGAAAATAAAAACAGAAATTAAAAATCATAAGCAAAGCTAGTACTTTTTCAAAACTTAAAAAAACCGTTTGAATTGTTACTTAAGAATGAATATTTACCTTTGATTAATTAAAATAAAACCAGTTTTCTTTTTGGACGAAAAAAGTAATAAAAAAACTTCAAACATTTTGAAAAAAAAAAGCGCAATATCATGGAAATTTCACTCACATTCAGCAGGATTATAAGTTACGCTTGCACCTATAAAATAGGGGGGAGAGGGAGGCACGATCATATTTTTATACATCTGCGAAATTCTAAAGAAAAAGCTTTAAAACAAAGTTCAAGTTTTTTTTCTCATTAAACGATTTGAGGAGTTTGTTCTCTAATTCTGAAAGATGAGAGAAGAAAAAAATAATTGCTGTAATAAAAAGTTTAGTGCTGTGTTAATTAAGCAACATCTCTACTACTTATAATATTGTGCTGTTATTGAAAAGTAACCCTTTATAACAAAAGAAACAACTGAATTTCAATATAAATCTGAGCAGGTAATTATATACAATGATTATGTGTAATGGCTATATATACAAGCTGATTTTACGTAATTGAACTGGCTAGTAATTTACATAGATATACAACATTTTCCATTGCAGAATTTACACATTGGTACACATAGTCCATTTTTGAAGCACCAACAAGTTTTTGAGAGCAGTTTGTGTCACTTGCATGACGTAAATTCGCTTAAGACATTTCACCTCTTTCAAGAATTCATTTGTTAATTTAGTTTCTATGAAAAGCATTTCTGACTTATTTAATCCATCAAAATTAGATTGTGGTGGTTCCTTCACTGAAAGATATGCTGGATTTACAAATAATGATATACCTGATGTGGTAACAGAGCGACCTTTTTAGAAGATGGTATTTCGGGAAATACAAGAGGAATTTTTGAGCCTTGCTGCTGAAATGACGCATGCTGAAACATTGAAGTGCTTGTTATATGGAAAGAGTCCTTATTTGCTGTACTACTAGAGTTATAATAAAAATTATCGTGCGCGGCCGGTATAAAAACAAAGATCTTGAAATGTGAGGGAAATGTAGTTTTACATTTATCAATTTGTTTAACTGATGCTTTGCAGAGTCCAGTAGAAATGTTTAGAAGCCTTGGGTAAGAAATGAAAAGTTCCAAAATATGCATTATGTCAACAAGACTTTTTCTTCTAGTCTGTTCGTATACTTTCATGGCCAAATAAACAGGTATTGGTTGTTCCTTGTTTAGTTGATGCTTGATAGTTTGCTTTGTTAATTTGTTTGAAGTATATATATATGCATATTAAATACAACTGACAAATTGCAAGTAATGGTTGAGAAGGAAGACCATCAATATTGCAAGTACCATATAACAAGTTATTTAAAAGGACGGAAGAAGAGGATCAACAGCTTCTTGCTGACTCTTCAAATCCACCTTCGATGCTGACAGTTGACTTTAAAATGCATGTCCTAGTAGAATTCACTATCATGTCACTTGCGACAGCATCTTCGAAACTGCTAGTACTGGAGACACATATTGATTCACTTACCTTTACAAACTAAAATATATTCAAAGCCTGATTTCTCAGCATGCATATGTCCATGTTCGAAGTGTGATAATATCTTTGCTCTAAGCCCGGTATTGTCAACATCATTAGCAAATTTATTTTCGATTGATAAATTGTGTTGTAGCATAAGTCTTCTATTCCTTCAGAATAATATTTTAGTCGAACGAATATTCTGAAAATTGGATACTTATCACCTTTGTTAACTCTAAGATTTTGCAAGTAAGAAATTACTCGGTGTAGGGCAATTAATTCAATTCGTGAATAAATATTTTCCTCAGAACAATCATTTGCTGTTCTTCATGAGTGATAAAGTTTTACAAGTAAAGTTTTACGAATGCAAGTACAGTGGTGCTTCCATTCTTGAGCTATTATGTCAGCTTGCGCCAACTCAGCAGTGAGCGTACTGTCTGCTTTTACTAACACGCAATTTCGTATTTTCTGTTAACTGATTTCATCAGAACTAGATGTAACTCCTGTCTATTTTCACCAGGCTTATCAGAAAAGAAACACAAATCTGGAAAGGATGAAGTACATTTCTTTCTCTTCTGCTGAACTGAAGCCTCTTCAAAATGTTTACTTACGTGGCACTCTTCAAAGTTTTCCTTTCTTTTTCTTTCTTCAGCTCTTCTGACTTTTTCACTGTTATACCTCAAGATACAAGAGTTATACCACTTATCCCTCTTTTCATTAAATTTTTCCGATACAAATAATTCTTCAAATTTAAATCTACCTACATTTACGAAGTCTGATAATTACCTAATTTTTGCCTGTTTTGACAGAATTTCGAACGTTGTTTCATAACCTCAGTACAAGACTGATATATTTAAAGTTGCTGCAGGGCACAATAGATTTTTTTGAAGTTTATTTCGAACAAAAAATAAATTTAATCCAGTAAATATATGTTGTAATAATTTTGGTAAAAGCAACATTTCCTGTGGTTGTTTTCACCAAACATAACCCTTGAAGTTAAAAATGCAAGACAACGTGTCTACAAGTACAAATAAAAGGATTAAAAAGAGTTAGAAAACTCTGGCAAATAGCTATTTCGGGCCTATTATAAATGCCCCGAAATAGCTATTTGCCAGAGTTTTCTAACTCTTTTTAATCCTTTTATTTGTACTTGTAGACACGTTGTCTTGCATTTTTAACTTCATTAATTGTACAAAGTTTCTGACTGCTTTTCTTACAAACATAACCCTTGGTTGCCATTTAAACTTTTGAACCATTAAAGCTTTAACGATGCCATTTAAATTTTTAACCATTGAAGTTTACCATTTAAACTTTAACACTTAAGCAAAATTAAAATAAATGCATTTAAAACAATACTTTTGAACATGTAAAACCATAAGACTATGAGAAACCGTAACTTATAAAAATATGAGCATCTTTCCTAATCTCGATCCATATAAATAGCATTTACGGGAACATATGAACAATGACACATGTTACCAATGATAAACACACTGGAAAATATTCGTCACCTAATGAACTACCATATTTGAAGAAAAAAAAATCAGCAACGGCAACAATAATAAAAATTAGAGGAAAAATAAATTTAAAACTAAAACTTTAAAATTTCTGAAATTGAAACTTTAAATTTTATTTTGGTAGAATCATGCTATTTTGACATTAACTTTTTCCTCAAGTTCTTATGCTTTTGTACAATTGGGAAACATTTTCGATGATGTGTGCTTAGTCATAAAAATGAGAGGTATCATGACCGGATAATTGGACGGTTCGGTCAATTAGGATCCGGATAACCGGCACCCTACTTTTTTTAAACATTTATTTAATGTATATTTACATTCTTTAACCATTAATGCATTTATGGGGGGAGGGAATTCACTTTCATGAATTTATTCTTAAAAAATATCGATTTGCTAAAAAAAAAAAAAGAATTTTTGGGTTGTGCTTTTTAAAATTAGTCTCTAAGTGGAGCTATAAACGATAAAAAATACAATAAACGCCTATGTAATGACATAGCCAATGATTTAAGAAGAAAATAATAATAATAATTACAAAAATGCGCTATTTCTAGTTTTGGACCAAAAATGGCCGCTAAGAGGGGTTTGGGGGGGATTTCCGATTGGCTCCCCTTCTAAAAATGTTTTTTTATACATTGTCTACAAACCTACCAAGTTTCATGCTTTTATCACAAAATGCAGTTTCTTTTCCCGTAGCCCCCCTACTATTGGAGTTTAACAGTTTCTGTTAAATTTGCAGCAATTGAATTGTCAGACACGTTGCAGTGCTCTAAGCGACGTGGAACCTTTCTTTCCTGTAATTTCTGTGGTATCTCCAAACCTAACAGTTCCGCTGTTTCCTTAGTTTCTGTCCAGAGTCCAGAATTTTCTTCTGTTCGCATGTTCAAAAGCGTCTCTGACAGAAGTTGGGCACAATTGCCTTAGTGACAGTATAACCAGGTTTTTGCAGAACTTTAGCAAACTGCTTACAAGGAGCGAAAATTCTACTGGCTACTTTTAACGTGAACAGAGTCTGCTTTTTTCAGCTGTGTTTTATATCCCTTAGAGCTGCTCTTTCGTCTGAAACTGCATTTCTATTGTCTAAAATTGCTGCTACTGTCTGCAGCACCCTCTCGTAGTTAGCAACAAAATGGCTTAACGCAGAGATGCGAATGCACCATCTTGTTGGGCAAAGGGTATGAGGTGGGACATTTGTTTTTCTTCACTGTTCTGGTCACATGGAGGGAGAACATGTTCAAACATGTTTGCTTTCTTTTAGCTGAAGATAGTATGATGTTTGAAACATCTTTCACCAATGCCATGACTTCAAAAATTAAAATGCAATAGTGGGCAGCTTCTTGTAGACATAAATCCAAGGAATGGTTGCTACAGTGAACAAATAATGATTTGGGTTGGACTTCCTGAATCAGTTTCTGAACACCATTTATATGGCCACTCATGATTTTAGCTCAATCAAAGCAGTGCCCTTTTACTCTCTCAAAAACAAGATATCATATCCTCAATTGCATGAAACAATGCACTTGGCTTTTGTGTCATGGCTTTTGTGTCATTTGAGGAGTACATGCAGAAAAATTCCTCCCTCACCTCAGATGTGATCCACCTGGCACACAAACTGAATTACTCGTTTCCTGCAATATCTGTCGTGCCATCTGCGATTATACCCAAAAAAGTTCTTTGTTTTAAATCATCTATTAACTGTCATTGAACGCAGTGAGCCAATATTTCCAGAATTTCGTTCTGTATTTTTCAATCCAGGAAGTTATTTCGGGTTTCGAGCCAGCTTTGAAGAAAAGGAACGCCTTCACTCCTTTCTTCTAAAAGGCAAAGCAAATTACCACTGTCACTTTTCCATCCTCGAAGAGCTTGCCATGTGCGAGCTAAGTAGCGCTTTAATTCATAGGGCAGACTAGTTGTCTCCTCTGTCAGTCATTCTTACCTCTGAGAGAAGCTTAAAATCTTCAGAAAGAGTTCATAATTCCTCCAGGAGCCTATAGTCCAGTCTGGTAGTCAAGTTACTAATGGAATTCTCAGAAACGACATCGCATTTGGGCTCCGAGGCAATGACAGCCCCTAGCGGACAGCAATATTTGTTCTACTAGAGCCCCTAGAGAAGAATAGTAGCCTTAGTTCTGCCTACCTCCCTCAACCCTCCTTTAAGGAGTGACACGACGCATTAATTAAGACCGGAAAGGACCACGTTCCTGCCTGTTGCGAGAATTGCAGTGCTATCGATTATATCAGCACCAATAGTTTTTCAAATTTTTAATAACTAGGGGAGACAGGAAATGAAATTTGCCCCTCCTCTTTCAAAGACCGGGGGGGGGGGGCAAAAAAACCCTGCCCCCCCCCCTCCCTGCTGGCATGTGCCTGTTCAGGGTAATATGTATTATGAGGGTTTCACTGTTTCACACAGTAAATATTTATAGCAATTACAATCGTTAATATGTTTATATGTTTTCAGAATTAGTAATCAATTAAGTTAGAAAATTCAGTAAATTAAGAAATTTGACATAAAGCATACTAAAAGCAAAAGTTAATGATGTGTTATTGTCAGTTGTTTCACATACATGCAAAAAAAAAAAAGAACATTTCGATGCTAAGTTCTTAAATTTACTTCCTTGGCTTTATATATCATTTTGAACTTCTTGGGAGATTTTAATATCCATATTTGAAAGAAGAACAGAATTTTCATAGCAGCAGTAAGAATTTTCCCGTTCAATGAAAAATAAAAGGAATATTCTACAGTTGAAAAATTTATTATACGAAAGAAGTCCATAGCACTTTACAGATTGCAGCAGGATTTTTGTCCTTTTCCAACTAAAGAATAATTTCATTAAACCTAAAAATGTGAATGCTTGTCAAGTTAATAGCGTGTCATCTAGCTCTTCTTCCTTTGGTTCTGGTTGGCTGGCAACTTTCTTTAAAACTTTGGCAATCACGTCATGTAAAGCTTCCCTTGCACCAGCATCTAAAGCATTTAAACATTCCTAAAATAAAAGGACATAATTAGCATGAAAATTATCTGTTTCTTTTTAAACATTGATCATCAGAAGGATTTCTAAAAGTTTGATTCTATTTCAAAAGAAAAAAAAACATTTAACAAGAACAGCATTTGTGTAAACTTCCTTTGAACGAAAACAAATCTGTTGTGTAACGAATGATTTGAGGGATTTAAATTTTGCTTAAACTGAAACTAATCTTAAAACTCATCATGATGCATATAAGAAATTCAATGAATTATATTATTGCAGCAAAATTGAGAACTAGAACAGAATGATTAATTATTTCTATTCATACAAATAATCAGACATAGAAATAATTCACTTGCATTACACAGTACTTAAAAAATAGAATTCAACAGGGTTAGCCTTCTCCCGAGGGATACGATGCATGTTTAATTTTTGCTTTATGGCATTTTAGACACATCTAGGTAATCATTCATTAATATTAAATTTTATTCCCCTTTTTGCACTCTAGTGGAGCTCTAGATGAGTCACTAAGGCTGTGTTCAGAGTATTCGCCCGAGCTTCCCAGGCGTTTCAGCCGTGACGTCATAAATAACTTCCCGGGCCGAGCTCAAGCAATTGCGCTCTGGACATCACTAGTGCCATTCGGGAAGAAACAACATGGCGGACAGAACAGCAGAGAGTAACGCACCGGTCAATGCAGGAACAATCCTGCATTTGCTCCTATATTTTGCTACAAAATGATACTATTCTTAACTTTGGCGACAATTATTGCTCCTCTACCGTCATGGTTGAGCGTGGGATCGAAATGACTTATTGAATTTAATGAGAAATATGTTATTTTAAATAAAGGAATTTACGATGAAATAGGCCTAACAGAAAGTAAAGAATTTCATCAATCTCGCTTATCTGACAGGATTGTTCCTGCAACGACCGATTCTCAAGGAAATATATCCTTTCAGATTTATCACAGCAAATAGCGTGCGTATTTTTGTTATTGTGTGTTTATTTTCAAGATTTTGTTTTAGTTACTCTTTGTAAATCCTAGCAAACGAAAGAGCAATAAATTTCAGCCAATGAGCATCATCCTTTGCTAAACGCCCAAACACATGACCTAGCTGCAGAGCTAAATTTCCTGGGCTGCTTGTGCTTTAATCCGAGTGGCTCAGGCGTCTACTCTGAACAGCATTTAGGACGTTCAGGCTTTTCAAATGGTGGCTCTGGACGCCTTGGGAAGAACCCGAGCTTCCCGGGAAGCTCGGGCGAGCACTCTGAACACGCCCTAAAAGTAACTTAACTTTCAATAACAACTAATAGTCCAAGAGCTAGCAACGTAGAAATGAATGTGAAATTGCTCTTTCCATTCGTACAATTAAGGTTGCTTTTTACTTTTAATAATTTTACACAGAAACAAGTAATTTGTTTTTCATAGCATTTCATATTACACTACAATTTTTAATTGAAACTCTCTTTTTTTTGAGTAGAAAATAAGTTTAAACCTCCCAAACTACATTTGGCACTTCTATTTATATTAGTACCTGGACTGGACAGGTAATTACTAAGTTAAACCAGAAAAGGCAGCAACTCCAAAAAAAAAAAAAAAAAAAGCAATCTTAATAATAATAAAAAAAAAAACAGCTAATACAGCATTACGTTTCAACAATGCAATGTATTTAAAATATTTGGAATGTAAAACATACCTGAGACCTTTCTTCAGAAGTACGTAGATCAAGAAGAGTAACTAAGGCAAATTCACTGTTTGATTTAACAATAGTATTTTTCTCTTTCGTACCATTCACTAGGTGAGGAATAAAAGATTTGGTGACATACATTGGCAAACAGTATTTTCTTGCTAAGAAATTGACTGTGAGAGCAACAGACTGTTTCACCTCATTTGTTGAATGATTCATACTCTAAAATACAGAAAAAGCACACGTAAGATATATTAGCTTTTAAATTAAATTTTATAAAAAGAAATAAAAAGAAAATGCATGAATTTTTAAGCAACTTTCAGATTTTTAAGCAATTTTCAGAATTTTTAAGCAAAATTTTCAGAAAAAGCAACAATCTCAAAACAATTTCCTTTAATTTGTACATTCTCATGAATTGCAATACTTTCATTTCATTGGATTTATTTTAGTGATTTGAAAATGTTGAAAGAATAGCTTTAACAATTATAATGCAGACTTGAGAGCAATAAATACATGCTTTAAATTACAAGGATTTTTTATCACTCTCCAATCGCATTGTACCACAAATTTCTAATGAAAGTTGAACATGAAGAATTGAGAAAACAATATCTGTATGTATCTAGAAAAAAAAAACAATATTCATACATTACAAACCATTATTTTACGATCAGTTAGGTTTCCCACTCAAACTGCTGTTTAACTTTCTAATAAAAAATTATACGTAACAGTACTCATACACTAATTCTTACTTTTGAAAATGTCGTCAGTAACAACTGTGGAATCTGTTCTTCAATCTGCAACTTGTGTGCCATAAAGTAACCAGCTGCTCTCACACCACTCAAAACAATTGCCAACTAGAAAACGAGGCAAATAATTCTTTATTAAACATATTGACCATATATGACAGCTAACTTTTACACAATAAAAGCATATTACATACATGAAACCATGTATGAACTTTCAATGTGAAAATATATTTTTTCCAAAATTAAGTGGGAGTAGAAAACATTTTTGCAATTTTATATCTTTATTCATACTCACTTTTTTTTTTTTTATTCATACTCATGATACGTCTTATTGGTTAGTTTTTATAGGGAACGAAAATGCAAGATTGTAAACAAAATAACAAGAATTTTGTTTCTCATGTATTGCTGAAGGAAAACTTACTGAATAATAAAAATCAAAATTTCCAATGATAAAAATAAGTAATTATAGTGTACACAACAACCAAAACCATACAGAAAATTTTTATAGGGGAAACAAGATTTTTTTTTAAAAATATTATGCATACTCATGGCTGCTAACTAGCACATTTTTCAGTAATTTTTACCAAAATTAGGTTAGATCTCGCAATTATTCTTAGATTGCCGTATAATTTATTTTTATGCTTTTTCCACCTAATTTCACATTTTAGAAGCTTTAGTGAAAGAAAAGATATCTATCACAGAACTGTGGCAAGTTTCAACAACTAACTTTCGATGACTTTCATCGAGATGTTTTTGCATTTTATATCAATGGTGATTTGTTTTCACCAAAAAAAAAAAAATCTTCAGCACTCGCAGATTGTTTGAGAAAATTTTCTTAATTGATTTTTTAAGAGATAAGCAGATATGTAATTAATTGTTACAAATAATTTTAAAGATAACTATGTATCAAAATGTTAAACTGAGACAAAAAAGCATTTATCTTTTGCTCGCTCTTTCCTCTCTCTCTTTTAATTTAACTCTTTTTTTTTCTTCTTTTTTAACTTTCTACCAAGCATTCTTATTTTCTCATTAAAAAAAACTACAAGATTTCCTTCGTGAAGTAATACCTATCCTTAATTTATGCCTGTGTTTTTCAAGTGTTATTAATAAACAAATGCATGGAATAAATGGCCATTACATGCTTTATGAATATAAAGAATTTTCTTTTTCAGGGAAAACATAAAGAAACTGAAAATTTTACTTACTCTATCTGCTGTTAAATAAGCTAAGATAACTTTTGTAATTCTGTCATTCCACTGATCCTTTAACAATCTGTTTGGTGCTTCTTTCAGTGCAACCATTAATGCAACACTTCTTCCATGCCTTAAAGTCCAATCAAGAGAAGTGTCATCATCTAAAAGTAAGGCACCAAATTTCAACATAAGTCAGGTGATATTTCAAAATATTATTATGGATGCATTTTTTAAAATTCTTTACATGGTACATAGTCAAATTTTCATGTTCGCTGTGATGCCTTTTATACGAAAATATGTTTAATATATAAATAAGTTTTACCTA
Organism: Uloborus plumipes; assembly: GCA_038373865.1. Taxonomy (NCBI): domain Eukaryota; kingdom Metazoa; phylum Arthropoda; class Arachnida; order Araneae; family Uloboridae; genus Uloborus; species Uloborus plumipes. The sequence goes on from JAXGGA010001149.1 coordinate 103,751, forward strand.
ATAAGTGTTCATGAACTATGTCCTCAAATTCATCTTCTGGCAAAAATTCACACAAAGTGCCTAAACAGGCAGCAGCTACTACTCTGCAAGAATCATCAGAATGACCAAGCATGCCAGTCACAGTATTGATTATGCTTCGTCTTACTGGATCGGACATTTTATCTCCGGCAGGTTTGATGGTACAACGTAATGCATGAAGCATAGTCTCTCTATGAAAAAAAAGAAAATTAATTTTGCAAACATAAAAAAGGGGGAAATAGATGATAAATCATTGATTGAAATCCCACAAATACCCACAGAATAAAAGATGCTGAATTGTCAAGGATATACAGCAAATACAGATAAACAATTTCAAAAAACATATGTAAATTAGTGACCACAAGTTTACTTGTTACCCAAAATTAATGCTTTACTACAACTTTCAATAATTTTCGTAAATTTAAGAGTATAGAAAATACTGCTAAGCCTGAAACTCTGGCACACATTCAGAGAAGTGAGCTCACAAAATCTGTAAATAAACTAACAGATATATAGAAATAGCAACAGTACATTTTTAATGAAATATAAACTCTTACTTTAAGGAATGATCTTCAGCATTTTTCACAGCATTATGCAGTTCAATATAAAGTGTGTCTGGCCTATTGTGTACAAGCATTAGGGAACTCAAAGCAGATGCAGACCTTAACCTTACTGCACGATGTCCATCACTCAGAGATTTCAAGAATGTTGTTTGAAGCTGAGGTAAGAACGATTTCAACATTGTGCCAACCTAATTGTTCATAAATATTTCAAAAAAATTAATAACCATTCAAACAAAATGTATATACATAGGACAAAGAATAAACCAACATGCTTGAAACCACCCAATTTAGTCTTTTCTGCTCAGCTAATCCAATTTTAAGGATCTAGTACCTTAAAAAAAAAGAAAAAAAAAAAGAAAGAAAGAAAGAAAGGAGTAAATAAAGTTTTATTCAACAAAAATTTAGATCTTTTTCTGGCAAAGTCATCTCTATACCAACCTGGAACCAAAATGCTTAACTATCATCAATGATTTTATTTTCTGTGCTTGATTTTAAATAAAAATTAAAATAACTAATTTGCCCTATGGGGATATTTGTATTTAATTCGGCCTTTTTATAAGCATCAAACTTGTTCCCTTGGAGGAAACAAAATGTAAAAACTCCTAAATGTGCCTAATCTTCAGACAAATAAATACAAAAAATTAAACTTATTTTTAGTTTTTACAAATGAAAATGCAACCTCTGTATTAAACTTGAAGTAAAATAACATTAATAATCAAATTTAAAAAAAAAAAAAAAAAAAACCTAAGCAGCAAAACTGAAATAGCAATAAATAAATCAATAAAAAATGATGCTAACAAAATCAGAAATTCTTCAAAGTGACTAGAATATCATTGAAAAAAAAAAAAAATAGTCAAGCTTTAATAGGCTATTCTACATATATAAATGCTGCATTCGAGAATATTTATTTCTTTAAAGATTCAGATACTAATTCGCATCACTTACAAATTCACAACATAATTAAAATGCATTACATATCAACTGAAACAAAAAAGGATATTCTATTGAAAGCATAAATAATTTTCAAAAGCAAACATAAATTATTGTTCCAAACTTACTCCTAAAAATTTAAATATCTTACCTTTGCAAGAAGTAAAGCTAAAGTTTCAAGAAACGCTACTTTAGTAGGCCAGTTATATCTATCACCAAGAATACGGATAAGGGGTCCAGTGATATTACTGACAGATGGCTTCAATGCATCAGCACTTGTCAGTTTTATCACTTCCCCAAGTCCTTGCGCTGCTTGTTCCTTATCTTCAGCAACTCCATTTAATATTGCTTCTCTGAAGATTGGCAGGATAGGAGAAATGCCCTGGAAAAAGAGAACATACTAAGCTTAACCAAAATTAGTGTGCTATTCAACAATACTTTTGTTTTCATCCTTCTAAATGAGTTCTAAGCTAATATAAATTTTTTCATACATGATGCACACACAATAATTAAGGGAGATTATATAATTGTTATTTAAAAATTTTAATGAGTGTAAATTTGTTTTTAATTACATTTATTGAAAATGTCAGTTTCGAGAGCTTCAAATAGCTGAAACTATTTAAATAAGTCTTTCAGAAAATAAAACGCTGAACTTGTATATCTCATGAACAACTAAAACACAAAGCATTGTATCAAAAATAAAGAGTTGACAAGTTCCTACAATGATAATTTTACTAAGATTTGATGCGGATGGCGGAAAGCTTGGGTGGTTGGCTAAGCATATGAATGTTGAAAATTTCCTGATAGAATATTTTTTCAAATGATAACATGTGAGATTTCCACTAAGATTAAGTTAAAAAAAATTATAAATATTTAGTCTAGTTAATCTGGAATTCTGAGCTTTAACACAACTAAATTTTGTAAAATAAACACAAATTAATATTTAATCAACTATAGAGATTGTAACAAAAAATAAATAAGAGCATTTCAAATTAAAACATATTTTGATTTGATTTTGTATAGAACTGCAAAATTATAGTCCACATGTATTACAACTCAACTAAAATATTTAAGAAGTTGCTAAATGACAAGATTGAAGTCTTCTATTCTTTGTTAGGTTTATTTTTTAGTTTGCCTATGCTTACGCAAGGTACAGCTAAAATTTTAACATACCTTTGGAAGGCAAAATCCAGGCAGAAGTTTTTCTCCATTCTCTACTTTTACATCACTTGCAGCAAAACGAACAGCTTGCCGAACGTCTGAAATGAGCCTAAGTTGCTCTGAAGAACTCAGATTCTAAAGAGAGATATAAATCAATTATATGAGGAAAATATTATCCCTTTGAGAATCATTGTTTAAGGACATGAAACTAAATAAATTATCAGTATTACCTTTGTAACCGCATTTAGAGCTTCCCAACTTAACTGAAGAACTTTTTGGTCTCGCTCAGTAAACAAACGAATGAGTCCACGAAGAAGTTGAGGCACATGCTGAGATATATCTACTTTTCTCTGGCAGCAATATGAACACAGAAGAGCAACAGCTGCGTGTCTCCGCAAGGGGTCATCACTGCGAGTTGATTCTAAAAGGTGGTCCACAATAGTACGAACTCCTAAGTCATCAGTTGCTGCTAGAACAACTGTTTGGCAATATTCTAAAGTCTGGAATTAAATATAATTCATATTCTTAAAAAATGGAAATTACTTTTTGCTAAAAAATTAATGACATAATACATCATAACAGATGGTTAAATTTTATTAGGAAGCTTAAGAACTGTGTTCATCTACTTCTCAAAGCGTTGCTGGAGATTTGTTGGACAACCAAGTTTATTCATACATTTATTAGATTCTAATATTCATAGAAAGTATAAATATTGTCTGTCTAAAAAAAATCTACCTGTCATGATGAGGTTTAAAAATTGATTTTCTACAGTCAAGTAGAAAAAAATTCCTCTGATGCAACTAATTTTGGGATGTAACGCAAAAAGTGCTTAGTATCACATAAAACATTATTATTATTTCAACAAAAATGTATCAAAAATAGGGTACTGCAAGAGCTTTACCAAAAACAAAGCAGTAAATTTCAAGGTTTTATCTTTCCCTAGGATGAATTTTATGCATAAATTATATATATATATATACACTGGCGGAAAAAAAAATCCCAACACCAAGAAAAAATTGCTGTAGAATAATGAAATTTGGGCAATGCAATTGTCTAGTTAACATGTTTAATTGATTAAATGTACAAGATCAATGGCTAATTTAAGCTCAAGAAAATGCTGTGCAAATGTGAAATTATGTCAATTTAATGGAGGGTGTAACCTCCAGAATTTTGAAGGCAAGCCTCCAAGCGTGCATGCGTTATGTCATACAGATGCCGAATGTCACTTTGTGGTACGAAGTTCCATGCTTGTTGCACTTGTTGTGTCAATATAATTCAACCGCGACGACTTGGCCGGTGTCAATCAAATGAGAAAACTAGTCCATTCCTTAAAATAGGTAGAGAAGGAAGAAACTCCAGTGTGCCATATTTGCACGTTTAGCGGCATTTTGGCGAAGTGATAAGTTTTATGAAATATTAAATAATTTTTCTCGAGATTCCCAACTGCATTTGGCGACGAAGTGAAAACAAGTCTTTGCTTTCTTTATTGCAACCCTTGTATTACCATTTTGTTTTCAAATTTAAATGAACAGTTGGAGGCCCTGCAGTCAATGGCCAATGGCTGCGGAAAAATATAAAACCAAGACCCACCTACTTTCTTATATCCAATGAGAAATCTTTCTCGACTGTGCAAAAATTAAAATAGGTTCCTCTTTGGCTAATTTCTCTAATTGGGAGACCAATTAAAGGTAAGCAAGGTGACGTATTCAAGCTCTATAACCAATGCCGCAATTGTGAATCCCATTCCTCAATTTTCATCTGTGTATCACCCCTTCCTAAAAATGAACAATCCTGAAAAAAGGAGGAGTCATAGGCCATCTCTGCGAAGTTGAACTATACTAGGACCGTCATTGCTGATTGTGGATGATGCTAGAGGTGCCGTCTAATGATATCCCATACGTTATCAATTGGAGACAGACCTGGTGATTTTGCAGGTCATGGTAACATGTCAGCAGTCTGTAGAGCACATTGGGTTACAGCAGCGATGTGAGTGCGAGCGTTATTCTGTTGGAAAACTCCCCCTTGAATGCTACTCATGAAGGGCTGTACTACTGGTTAAATTACCAGACTGACGACAAATTTTCACTCAGTGAGTTTGGGATTACTACAAGAGTGCCCCTGCTGTCGTAGGAAATTGCTCCAGAGACCATGACTCCAGGTGTGGGTCCCGTGTGTCTAAGCCGTAGACCGCTTGGATGCAGGCGGTCCCCTGGCCACCTTCTGACCAATATACAGCCACCACTGGCAATAAGGCAGAATCTGTTTTCATCAAAAATTACAACAGATCTCCACTCCGACCTCCAGTGAGCTCTGTCTTGGCACCACTGCCGTCAGAAACGGCAATGGTTTGCAGTCAATGGAATACCGGCTACAGGCTGCCTGGCTCGAGGCTGTCCTTGAAGTAAAAATTTTTTTACCATTCCTTGGGTCACGACGGTACCAACTGCAGCTCGAATGCCAGCCGCAGATGCAGTACGATGCGCCACAGCCGTACGCAAGATTCGGCGATCTTCCTTCTCAGTCGTGCCACGTGGCAGCTCGGAACTCGATCTTCTTGAGGTAGTACCATCCCTTGACCATAGCTTCCAATAATCATGCATGGTGGAAACATTCTCCCCAAGTCTTTCTGCAATATCGCGAAATGAAAATCCACCTTCTCGTAGCCAAATTGCACGACCTCGTTTAAACTTGGTGAGCTGTTGATAATGGATTCTTCGTCTTCTTAAAGGCATTCCTGGCTAACATGAACACAATTCGTCAAATTTCACGGAAAAATAATACTCACGAGCTTCACAACACGCTTTTAAAACAAGCCTTATTTGCATGTTCTGCGCCACACTTATGCGCGGAGCACGAAATTTCAATCGATGTCATCTTTCAGTTGTATAAACACGTCTACCAAATTTCGTTTATCTAACACAAGTTTCTCTTGGTGTTGGGATTTTTTTTTCCGCCAGTGTATATATATATATATATATATATATATATTTTTTTTTTTTTTTTTTTAATATTAGATTAAGAAATTAAGAGCAACAATTTCCTTTCTTAAAACGTGACTCCCTTTAAAAAATATTAAATAAGATTCCAGAATCTACCAATCGCTACAGAAAATCTTCGGCTTTCTAAGTCAAGTTTTCAAAAACAACATTGCAAAATCTATGCAAAATATGAACAGATTTCTATAAAAGGAAATTCAAGGGGAGTAAAAGTTTCAAATTATCTGAAATTGAAACTTATAAAACTTTTCAAAAATAGAATACATACATCGGCATTTAATCGAGTAGAACTACAATATTTAACTTAAAATAATACAGGTTTTCTTAAAATATGCCTTATTATGGAAAGACAAGAAATGCACTGTACATTTAAAATCATTTATTTTCGTAAATTTATGAATTAAAAAAAAACCTGCACATTTTCATATAAAACTTTATCATTTTCTTTTAATTGTCTGATAAACATGTTTCAATTACTGATCTCTAAAAATAATTATTTGTTAATTCAATTACTGATCTCTAAAAATAATTATTTGTTAACTGGAAATTTTTTTCTTCAGCAACAACTCTGCCGCCGCTAAAGTAGTATTTAACTAACGTGAATTGAAAAAAGTAGAATGCATTTAAAATCTTGTCCATCTTTTAGATAAAAGAGATTGATTCTTAGATTAATTCGTAATTTTATAAGAAATTATTGTACTATTTTGAGCTAATATCCTACCTTATCATACACAAATTCATGATATTATAAACAACTTTCATAAATCAACAGTACAAAATCACCTCTTATGTTCCAGATACTTCATTTGTAAACTTTTAAGGAAACCTCTTTTTACTCTTTTAAAGTAAAAAAATATATATACATACATTTTGTTGTACTGTACATTTGTTGAGATACATTTTATTGAGAAATTGTATACATTTTGTTGAGAAAATTGCAAGGTAAGGCGTAATTCAAGTTACCCAGTATTTTCTCTACACATATTTTCAGGGCTCGGAGTTCAAATTTTAAAATTCCAGGACAATTCCAGGACATTATTCAGCCACGGCTTTTGGAGCATGTGGCACCCACAATACATAACCGTACATGGTATAGCAATATAAAAGGCTTATTTCACTGATCTTTTTTTTTCTGGAAATAAGTATCTTGAATACACTAATTTTATACACTGGAGATCAATGAAAATTATGATCTCCGGCTAGCAGATAAAGCCATTAGATGTCATTAAGGAATATAAAGAAAAAAAATAAAATCCACAACCGCTGCTGCTATCCCCCCCCCCCCCCAAGAGAGTTCAATGTTTTCAAAAAAGTCTCATTATAAAAGGTAAATAAATTTTCATGTAAATTACTGTAACAGAAAAAAATGTAAATAAATAAATAAAAAAAATAAAAACAAAAACATATTCTGTGCATGATATGTCATCAATAATTTAAGATTATAGTTAGCATGCTTTTTGCTAAACCAACTAAGCGTTTTCTAAATAATTATGATAGTTATGAATTAAAACTTACTGTTTAACGATGCATTCAACATGTTCAATGCACAGATAAGTCAACTGCTGGTCCATCCATGGAACATTGCAACAGTTTTTCTTCATCAAGAGCATTGCTTGAAATAAAGTCCAAAATACGAATCGTCGCACGATATTCGTCGTTTCATCAAAATGTAAAACATAATACGATGAGCCAATATCGCGAAAAAGGTGTGATTTAAAGTATGGTGCTAAACCAAAATTAACATATCTAACCTTTTTTTCAGACAATTGTATCCCTTTTGCAATTGCAGAATCTTCAAACACAGATGGAAAAAGTTCTGCTAGATCCCCAAGCGACGAAAAAGAAAAGGTTTTTTTAATAGCTTCTAAAATTAAAACTGCTTCTGCTTTAAGAATTTTGTCAGCATCTGTCGTCGGTATCCACTTCAAGCCATTTTTTGATACTAACACGACTTTTGCAATTCCACTTGAGTTACTTTCAGGCTGACTGCTAAAAGTTAAAAAGGATTGGTTTTCATTGCTTTTGGTTTTGCTTTTATGCTTCTCACCATCAGCATGCGATAGCAGTGCTGCAAATCTCATGTTTGCAATGCTAAATTCTTTCTGGCAAACAAAGGCAGAAAGTTCACTTTTTTCCGATACAGAACACCATGTTTTAATCATATCTTCATTCCGATCCTTGTTGTCCAAACAAGAAGTAAACAAGAAGTTGAAAATTTAGTGTCTCCGGCATTTTTTCAAATTTACGTTATGTACACGATCACCAAAGATTAGCATCAGCAGCGACCGAAAATGCAAACCCTCAAATCACCAACGACGCGGCGGCGATGCGCGATGCCATGTGAAAAAAAAATGCCATTACAGCGCAAGTGCTAAATCTGTTCTCCGATCTCGTGATCAGGAGAAGGGGACTGGTTTTAACGGCTGTTTAACCGCGCTACCGAGCGCGGCAATGAGATAATACAAACTGATAGACTAGGCAGTCTAGTATTTACAAATGATTAGATTACCATTATTATTTATGTTTAGTTCCTTAAAGAACTTAACTGTTTTTCTCATATGCTAATCGGGCTCATGACGTCACGCCTTGAACACGTGCCGTGATCTACATTTGGCGTACGACGTCATTCACGCATGCCTAGTGCTGTTAGCCAATAGCTTTGCCTGATCGGCGGTCTAACATGCAAATGAGACTGTTATAAAAGCACTTGACGATCTTTATCGGTGCTCAGTCCGATCAGCCCTTTAGCCGTTGACTCTAGGAAGGCAAGCCGACTCGCTCCAACCTTGAGCGTGTCTTGGCTTATCAATGCCTTAGCCTTTTTGAGGATAAGTAAACTGTTCGTTTTATATAATGGCAGGGCATTATCTGTATTAAGTTTTTAGTAATGTTTTATTATTGTTTACGGACTGTTTTTGCTGTTTCTACTTTTTACTACCGTTGTTTATTTCTTTTAGCCATTTACATTAGTTAAATAAATAAGTTTATTGTTATTTGGTCATCCTCTTTATTCACTCGAGCTCTTAACATGGACGCTTACTCTGCTACATATCAAACAGATAGATGGGTACAACTTTAATCTGAAATCCCATCCATCAAGGGGTTATGTGCACCAGGTCGCCTTTCCCCGAGAGCTCGGAAAGTGATTTTTTTTCACGATGACTAAATTCGAGATAAAAATGGCTAATACGGTAGAATGAAGAAATCTTTTATTAGGGGAGGCCGCACAAGTGAATTTTCATCAAAGCCGTGAAGTTCATGTTTTCAGAAAAAGAACTTATCGCTTTTTGAAACTTCGTCAGTGACTTTTTTTTGTGTTTTGAAATTGAAAAAAAATGACGACTCCCGGAATTACTATAGAAAAATTAAATCACGAAAATTACACGGAATGGTCTGTGAATATGAAATTCTTATTAATGGATAGAAATGCTTGGTCCATAGTGGACGAATCTGAGGAATTACCTGAGGTAAATAAAGAAGCGGACATTACGTTAAAAGATGTCAAAGATTTCGAAATTCGTAAGAGAGCGGCTCTTTCACTTATTTTTTTGAATATTGAGCAAGATCTAAAGAAAATCATCGAAAATTGCAATGATCCCGCGGATTCATGGAAAAAATTAAAAAATCATTTTTTTCCTAACAACCGCTGCATACATATGAAAACTTTTAACGAATTAAATCAATGCAACCTCAAAAATAACGAGAAAATAAATTTATACGCCGCGCGATTGTCAAGAATTTATGACAACATAAAAATAGTTTACCCGAACTTTCCCGAAGATTACATCATTTTCCAATTACTTCAGAATCTGCCTAAAAGTTACGACAATGTCGTACAAAATATCCTGACGCGAGATAATGAGAATTTCAAATTCGAAAAAATCGTAGTCGATTTAATTATCGAAGAAGGGAGGCAGAACCTTAAATTCGAAAAGAATTATCAAGCTCAGGTATTATATACAAAACGTATAATTTGTCACCGTTGTGGCACTGCCGGACATGTGCAACGTGATTGTACGCAGCAGCCGAGAGCCTCAAGTTCTAGAAGTTCCAGTACTTGGAGGGGAAATTCACCCCAGCAACCTGCAAGTCATCCCAACAGCCAGGATCGGCAACGGAGAGGAAGGTTCCGGAGCAGACGTCGAGGTTGGAATTCCAAGGAGAGAAGGAGATCATCTTCAAACGACCGACGTGAGTACGAACTGTTTTATGTTTCTGAAGCCAACTTAAGTCACGCAAAAGAGGACCGTTCAGTTTTTATTTTTGACACCGCGGCATCCAACCATTTTTCTTGTAGAAAAGATTGGTTTGTAAAATTTGATAAAGTTCGAGATGTTCGTATGGCAGTCGCAGTGAAAGATAAAACCTTTCCAATTGTCGGAAAAGGAGACATAAAAGTAAATTTTGGAGAAAGAACTGTTATTTTACAAAATGTTTTATATTCCCCCCAATTACGCCGAAATATTTTATCTGGTACAAAATTTGATCAGGGTGGTGCCAAATTTGTAGGGGGAGGAGGTTTCGTGGAAGTATCCAGCAGGAAGGGTCCTATTTTCAAAGCTGTTCTTAAAAATGGAATGTATGTTGTTGAAACTGTAGATAGTGAACTCTCCGAGAATAATCAAATCAATGTCAATCCCGATCCAAATTGTAATGCAGTAAATTTAGAAACTTGGCACAAGCGTTTTGCTCATGTAAACGCCGATTATATCAGGCATACGGGCGATTTACAAGCTGTGAATGGCTTACCCAAATTTAAAAGTACAAAACTTGATTGTGATAATTGTAGAATGGGGAAGCACAAACGCGTAAGTTTCAAGCCTATAGAGTACACGCGCTCGAAAAGACCCCTCGAGACTCTTCATTCCGATGTTTGGGGGCCATACTATGTTAAAGGAAGGAATGGAGAAAGGTACTTTTTATCCATCATTGATGATTATTCTGGCAGGTGTTCACTATACCCTATGAATAGTAAAGATCAAGTCTCAGACATTTTTAAGTATCATATTTTAAGAGCCGAAAATTTTATCGGTAAACATGTGAAGTTTATTCGAACTGACAACGGACGAGAATACTTTAATAGTGAGTTTGAAAAATTTTGTTTAGAAAAAGGAATAAAGCACGAGCTATCTGTCCCATATTGTCCTGAACAGAATGGGAAAGCTGAAGCATTTAATAAAGTAGTTGTTAATGCAACGTGCGTTTTAATGCTAGAAAGCGGTTTGCCGCAAAGTTTTTGGCCGGAAGCAATGTTGTACTTCGTGTACACTTGGAACCGCATCTGTCATAAAAATCAAAAACAAACACCATTTGAATTATACGGTGGTCGAAAACCTAGTATCCGTCACCTTAAACCCTGGGGAACAGTAGGATTTTGTGGAATACCAAAACAACTAAGACACAAACTTGACGCGAAAGCTCATAAAGGAGTTTTAATCGGTTACGCATTTAGAAGAAAAGGTTATCGCATGTATATCCCCGAACTTAACAAAATCATAGAAACCATTAACGTTTCATTTCGAGAAAACTCTTTTTATAAGGACGAATTCGCAGACGAGAATCTAAAAGATAAGCACACCCAATTTTGGCCTCTCGCGAAGAGCGAAAGCTCAGACAACTCTGACCTTGATAGTGAAAACGAAGGTCGTCGCGAAGAATCAGAATTGAGTGAGGAGGGGGAAAGCGAATCTGAAAGTGAAACGAGTGGGAGCGATAGCGAAGCGAAATCGAGTCATCCTTTACGCGAAGCTGTGTGGGTACGAAAAGTTTCTCGTAGGAAAGATAATTCACGAAACGACATTTATTTTTTTGAGAAAGGGAAAAAGACTAGGTTAAGATCATTTCACGATGTCCATAAATACTGTACAAAAAATAACATAGCCTATGATCCTAAAATGTTCAGTTTTAAAGGTAAAGATTTGTTTGAAGGTGAAATTTCTTCCCAGTCAGCATCAATTGTTCCCAATGTTAGTTTGAATGTTTCCTGACTAGAAGGAGGATTTAATGTACCCAGAACCTATAAACAAGCCCAAAAATCTAAAGAATGGGGAGAATGGGAAAAATCAATGAAACAAGAATTAGAGGTGATGCGAGATCGCGACGTTTGGGAATTAGCTGAATTGCCAGAAAATACTGTGCCTATTGGATCGAGATGGGTTTTTACTGTTAAGAAAGATGAGGAAGGCCGAATAGTTCAATATAAAAGTAGACTTTGTGCTCAAGGCCATACTCAGATTAAAAACCTAAATTTTTTTGAGACATACTCTCCAATTGTTCAGTTTGGTGTAATTCGTTTTTTCTTTGTAAGTTTAGTAGTGTACCAAAAATGGTTGCACGTTCAATGTGATATTAAATGCGCATATCTGTATGCACCTCTTGATGAAATTGTCTATATGCGACAACCTCCTGGTCACGAAATTAAAGGAAAGGAACATTTATTTTGTAAATTGAAAAAGGCCATCTACGGCCTACACCAAAGTGGTCGCTTGTGGTATTATGAAATAGACAAAGTTTTAGGAAATATTGGCTTTACAAAGTTTACAAGTTGTAATTGTGTTTATTTTAATCAGTATGTTATTTTGCTTTTATATGTAGACGATATTGTTTTATTTGGTAAAAATATATGTCATATAAATAGTGCAATCAACATGCTGAATGAACACTTTGAATTAAAAGTTTTAGGCAAAACAAGTAAATTATTAGGAGTTGACTTTGTAAATGTTGAAAATGACTTGTGTTTAAGTCAATCTGATTATATCCAAGAAATTTATGAACGTTTTGAAAATTTTAATATTCCTATTTCATCTTTACCCATAAGCAAAGGAGTGATTTATTCAGGTCTTGATTGCCCTAAAACAGAAAATGAAAAAAATGAAATGTCGAAATATCCCTATAGAAACTTGGTTGGTTGTTTAGCATTTGTTGCAAATAGGACTCGTCCTGACATCGCGTATGCAGTAAATCTTTTTAGTCAGTTTCAGTCTAATCCTAGTATTGTACATTGGAATGGTCTTTTAAAATTACTCGGATATGTTTGGCAAACAAAAGATTTAAAGCTAAAATTAAGATGCAACAAAATTCAAATAATCACATACTCCGATGCTGATTTTGCATCGAATCGCGAAGATCGCACTTCGTTAGGCGGTCAATTAGTTTTGATGGATAGGTCGCCGATAGAATGGCGTACTTTTAAACAACACAGTGTAAGCTTATCCACAATGGAAGCGGAACTTGTTGCAATGACGGAATCTGCTAAGGAGACAGTGTATTATGATAGAATCTTAAAGGAATGCATCGAACATAAAGTAATTAAAAGTACTATAATTAAATCCATTCTTTTTGTTGACAATCAATCAACACTTGATTTTGTTAAATCGCCTATCGAAAACCACAGAAATAAATATATTGGTGTGAAACGATTTTTTATTAGGGATCTTATTCATGAAAATATCTTTGAAGCAAAACATGTTAGGAGTAAGGACAACATGGCTGATATTTTCACCAAGCCTCCAACCCGACTTGAATTACAAAGATTTATTGAAAATTTCTTCATAAAAATATAATTGTTTTTTTCATACTATCTTGTTGGATAGATTATCGATGTCTTTTGTATTTACATCATTTTTGTATTAATGCTCTTGCAATTTGGACAATTTAATTTCCCGCTCGCATACTCCCGTCGCCTTTCGGTATTCATTCCCGGGTTGTTAGAACTGCCACAAGAACCGTCTCGGAGTGGTGCATTATTTAAGTTAAAAGTCAGATAATGACCGAGGGGATGAATGGCGGGGTGGATTGAAGCATGTGGGTCATTTCGCGGGCGTGTTATTCTTTTATTTTTGTAAGTCCCATGTTATAAAGTTTTTGGAAACGTCACTAGATCCCGTCCATATTTGTAATTGATTTATTGATGGAACGATGATGTAAATTTTTTTGGGTGGAAAATTTACCCATTTTTGAATAGAATTTTTGAATTCAAATGAAATTTTTGGAAAAAAAAGTCCTTGTTTGTTTGAGAACTTGTTAACTAGTCAATGCACACTTCTATTAGAATGAGAATTGGTAACAATACCGTTTAAGAGTTCGTTTTTGAAGAACTGTTACTTGTGGAAAAAAAAAAAAAACTCAATTGACAAAATGGTAACCTTGTATAAGAAGTAAATATTAGAAAAATTGAGTGATTTGAGGTTATAGAATTTTTTTTTTCTCACAAGGCAAAAAGTTATGAAATTCTAGATTCATTGTATAATATGTGCTGATTTGGACAGTTACTTGTGTGTTCTTTATTTTTTTCAGGAGGACTTTTCAATTAGATGGCTTGTAAAACTAATTAGGACATTTTATTAGAACTTTAAAAGAACATTAGTTTGTTTGGAAGATGTTGTTGCTGCACGAGAGATGCATTTTGAGAAGATAATTTGTTTGATATTTTTGTGTGTGATGTTACATGTTTATAACTTGTTAATTGTTATTAGGAATTTATGTGCTAACATTGTTGTTAAATTTTTAAAAAGGATATGGCTAAATTTAAAAATTTGTTTCTTTAAGAATTTATAGAAAGTTTTAAGTTATACTGTTTAAAAAAAAAAAATAATTATGGTAATGGGGAGGCCTTGATAGACTAGGCAGTCTAGTATTTAGAAATGATTAGATTACCATTATTATTTATGTTTAGTTCCTTAAAGAACTTAACTGTTTTTCTCATATGCTAATCGGGCTCATGACGTCACGCCTTGAACACGTGCCGTGATCTACATTTGGCGTACGACGTCATTCACGCATGCCTAGTGCTGTTAGCCAATTGCTTTGCCTGATCGGCGGTCTAACATGCAAATGAGACTGTTATAAAAGCACTTGACGATCTTTATCGGTGCTCAGTCCGATCAGCCCTTTAGCCGTTGACTCTAGGAAGGCAAGCCGACTCGCTCCAACCTTGAGCGTGTCTTGGCTTATCAATGCCTTAGCCTTTTTGAGGATAAGTAAACTGTTCGTTTTATATAATGGCAGGGCATTATCAGTATTATGTTTTTAGTAATGTTTTATTATTGTTTACGGACTGTTTTTGCTGTTTCTACTTTTTACTACCGTTGTTTATTTCTTTTAGCCATTTACATTAGTTAAATAAATAAGTTTATTGTTATTTGGTCATCCTCTTTATTCACTCGAGCTCTTAACATGGACGCTTACTCTGCTACATATCATACAGATAGATGGGTACAACTTTAATCTGAAATCCCATCCATCACAAACATTCCTGCCGATTCTACGCTTTTTTTTTTAAATAATGAACAGTATTGCTCGAAATTTCAGGAATCCCAGGACATTGAATGCAATTCAAGGTCATTTCAGGACATGAAAAAAAAAATCAGGAATTCCAGGACAACTCCGAGCCCTGCATTTTGACAACTGTAAAATCCAATAAAACCCATTTGGACTTTCAAAAGTTA
Source organism: Uloborus plumipes (assembly GCA_038373865.1). Taxonomy (NCBI): domain Eukaryota; kingdom Metazoa; phylum Arthropoda; class Arachnida; order Araneae; family Uloboridae; genus Uloborus; species Uloborus plumipes. The sequence continues at coordinate 118,865 of JAXGGA010001149.1, forward strand.
GCAATAAAGAACCATTTCACTTCATATAATAAAAATAATAAGTACTGAAAACACAAACCTGGGTTTCATTTGGTGTACCAATAGCAGAGCTCAAAGCCGATAATAAAGCAGGGAGAATTTTGGGCAAATGCTTTGTTAATGCCTCTCCAGCAACAGCAGACAAAAATGAGAGTGCTTTAACATTTACAGGCGGAGCTGTCAACTGAAAAGAAAACTTACTAAATAGTAAACAAACTCAATAAAAGTAAAATAAGTTTCACAACTAAGATTAAATAATAGACTAACAAAAATTTATGATATTCATGTTAAACCAAGAAAAAGAAGCAGCTGAATTATTAGCTTACCTGTGGTACAAGATAAGGCAGGACAACTTTACTTTTAATTGCCATAACTTGCCGAAGCCCATCTAGAGTATATTCAGATTGTAATGGATCACTCTAAAGACAAATAAGAACAATTTAGAATTTTTGTTGTAAAATAATTGAACCCATCATATAAAGAGCACTTTTTCACAAAATAATTTCTTAACATTTATCCTATGCTTTGTAATAAATGCTTTTTTTGAAGTAAAGGTCAGAACATCTAAGGCAACAAATCATACATAAAGAAATTTTATCCAAACTATTAAAGCATTCTTTGATCCTTGAAAATTTACAATGCACAAAACCTGTTTCATATGTTTTACAAATTTTAGGCAATATTTTTTTTAAAAACATTTAATGCTTCTAAGATTACATTTGACGTTAAAATTTTAATTTTGCTTCCTCTCCCACTCCTTGTGTTTCAAACATAACACATAACAAAGCAATGCAATTTTCGTTATGAGATAGCCAACAGATATTCAACATGTATTTTAACCATAATGCAAACAATATACTCACCAGTTGCCTTAGAAGAGGAGGAAGAATTTCATCTAAAGCTCTCACACCAACTGTTGAATGCAAACTGTCAAACGTTGTTGCAGCCGCAAGACGCACTTCTGGCAAAGGATCACTCAGAGCACGTCTTAAAGAAAAAAGAAAAAATACCTGTTATACCTACGAAAAAACTTGTTCATGCATTTTAAGATACTTTGTAAGCACAGTTGAGAAACATAACACCTGTTTAGCAACACATAGAAGCACAGCAAGCCTCCCAGAATCATCGTTAACCCATTGTCAATCCTAATATGGTATTTTATATAAATGTTAGAACTTATATAAGATTTGATATTATGTTTTTAACACAGTATTGAACACCCTTCAGACATTTTTTGTTATTTTTACTTAAAATCTTAATGTTATGCTTCTACAACTTATTAGAAGAATTCTCACATAAACAACTTGTATCAGGAATAAATTGATAATATTCCCCTAGATATTCATTTTCAAATTAATTTTCACCCCCGCAACCGAAAATGCTGCTATTTTAAGAGATAAAAAGCAGACAGTAACTTTTGAAATAGTTTTTTTTTTTTTTAATTTTTTTATTTTGTTGGGGGGGGGGAGGGGAGAAAGCGGTTCCACAAAATTAGTAGGCTTTCAAGTGAAGGTCTAGTGGGCTAGACTTCGAGCAAATCTGCTTTGCATCATAAATTTGTCAAAAAAAAATTTTTTTGAGGGGGGTTGAGGGGCACAGTAATTTTTAATGCCAAATTTTGGGACCATATGTTACTGCAATTCATGAAATAATTTCTTCACATTTGTCTTTTTACTATGCTATGTAATAAGTGCCATTTAATAAAACCAGAAATTAAAGCATGTGGAACTTCACAACATCTTTGAGTGAAAGTGACGTAACATAAGCTATTATGAGTTCTACTTCAGGCGTTAAGTATCAAAGCCAGCTCAATCATAAATTTTAATAAGTTCTTTTATTTCATAATTTGACACTTCTCGGTGGATACTATCATGTTATAAAGTTATTTGGACCCTGCAACCTGCTCAACCACTGCTGCCAAAATCTGGTTCTGTTTAAAAAATAAAGTTAAATAAACAGCTCAAACCATGATTGTTTTTTGTCTCTCGTAAAATTTTTATCAATGGATTATACCAGCTTTGATACTAAATACCTCAATTAACTAATTAAAAAGCAACAATATGTATGACTTTGCAGAAGATTTCCTTTATTCTAAGATTTAAAATTATGTCATAAAATTTGTTCAAGCAGCACATGCTGCAAGATTTAGAGTGCTTCTCACTCAGTTATTTATTTTGTCACTATTGTCACCCCAACTTGCTTTCATAAAAATGAATAACTGCTTTATTTTTATGTAGAATGAAATTGGCAACATCAAAACATCATACAATTTTTTTGTTGTTCAAACCGGCCTGTTACTACTACAAACCAGAAAATTTTGTTACACAAATTCGAATAAACAATTGTTGTTGAAATAAGCAAGTACGTAGCAGTGTGGAATTTGTACATGCAAAATGTTTATATTACAATGATTAATTTGGTGCTTAAGCACATAATTATAAAGAGAAAAAAATACTAATATTATAATTACCTCACAGTAGGAACCAAGCTGTCAACAAAAGTGAGGACCATCTCTCTACTAGTGGAAGCCATTATTTCACTCAAGCCAATACATACACCTTGCCTTTGATCTGCCCGTTCAGAATCTAAGCCATTTTCAAGAATAGGTATTATTTCAGGCAAAACTCTTTCACCAAGTTTTCTAACGAGATCACCTAATGTGCGAGCTGCTACCTAAGATGAAACAGGGAAAAATAATACATTGAATAGCTTTAAAAAAGTTTATGAACCCAATCATATAGTTGGATTTGATAAATCAGCTGTCACTAACTAGTAAACAATAATTCCATATTGAAATGCACTCATAAAATAAGACACATTTAATATCTGCATTTTCTTTATGAGGATGATTTTTGAAAAAAATCCAATAGTATAAATTGATAAAAGTAACTTATTTGAAATGAATTGTAATCAGAATGGAAAATTTGAACCTTGAACCTTTCAACTGTTTTTTTTATTATTATTATTATTATTATTATTGTTTAAAATGTCAAATTCAATGTTGACCTCATGACAATAGTAACCACCATCGGGCTGAAAAAAATTTTGTTGTCTAACTTACCAATTCCACTCCATTTTCAATGTAGATAAAGGGAAAAAAAATTAAAAATTCTTTTTTAAATATTCAATTGTGAAAATTTAAAGTTCTCCCTCAATAGGAAATCCGCCCGCTACGTGAACCTGTTGCCGTCCTTCTAAGAGTTCATGCGCTCCCAATGTGTTAACAGCTTTTAAGAGAGCAAAGTTGCCTATTGAAACTTCAAAATTAATTGCCATAAACACAGTAAAGTACAACAATACTCAGCAATTATATGTTTACATTCAATAACATTTATTAGTATTATTTAAAAAAAAAAACAGTAAATTTTTTAAACTACTGCTTGAAATTTTATCGCACTTTTAATGATTTTTAAACGGATAAACCATTAAACCCGAACCATTTAAGTGTATACAAACTAAACATAGTACTAAATGCATATTTCAAATAAATACATTTCAAATAAATTATTATACCAGCAGAATGAAAAAAAAATAATAACATTGACAGAAATGGCTACTAGTCAAGCAGTTAAAACATAAACATTTGAGAGAGCCTATTAAAAAAATAAAAGGATCATACCTGCCGTTTATCATAGCTATTGCTAGCTAAACAACCCAGCAACAATGAAAATAGTGTAGGCAGGATTTCTCGCAAAGTTCTAGGAGTATTTGTAACAACAACCTTCCACACATGCAGTGCAGCTTGTCGAACCATGAGTGCGACATCAGATCTGCCCATGTAAAGACCAGCAAGAACTCTGTTTCGACGATCATGACCTAATGATCCTAATATAGCCTAAAAATATTTAAACAAAGAGAAAAATGTTTCAATATAGTACGCACAAATGTCCATTTAATGTCAGTACATGCAATATTTTCTTTAGTCAAAAAATCATTTATGGTGCTTCAAAGCAGGATGCAAAAAATAATATTTTTTGTTTAAATTTAAATCAGTTTTTTTAATTCAAAAAAAAAATGAGAAACTTCAGCTATTAAATTATTTACTTATCAGCACAAGAAACTTGAAGTTTATGTTTGTAAATGTTAAAATCATATTTCATTTATTATTTCAAAACAAAAAAAAACTTTTGTAATGCAATGTAAAACAAATTATTAGCATTTTAAATGCATGTGAGTTTTTGATACAGATGCATAGTACTACAACAGAAAAATAGGGGAAATAAATAATTGGGGTGACAATATATAAGAAAAAAATCTAATGAATTCAATGAAGGGAAAACAAAAATCAAGTTAAATCAATTTCGTCTCTTATTTTAATAAGGACAATAATTTTACAGCTCGTAGAATGCAGCATTGCAACTTACCTTATGAGACTGTTCAGTTCCGAAATTATCATCTTCATCCGCGGTCTCAGTAGTCATCTTACCAGTTACACCTAAATCAATGTTAAACATAAAATTGAAAAGAAATGATTGGAAAATAATTACAACACTATATAATTCAATGGCCCTAAACAAAAAATACAATTGCAAAGGGACAACAAGCCGAATTGACACCAATTGTTACAAAATGGTGAAATGGAGACTTCAAGTTGGCAAATATAAAGCCACTCTTTGAGAAAAGCTGAAAGGCAATTATACTGCAAAGGAGAGTTAAAGCACAGTATTTGCAGAAACAAAATTTTAAGCTATTTGAAGAATAACATTTTGAATTCACCACTAGCAATAGTGAAATGTTGACATTTAGCACTTTTCATCTGCTTTATTTTCAGCAGAAACCAAATAAGCAAGCTTACTGTCAGTCCATCACGAAAGAAGCTCCCGCCGGATTGTCTGCACCAGTCTATTACCATAGAAATGGACCTGATTCATTGTCTGGAAGGGTTAGCAGTATGTTTTTTGCGCGGCAATTTGCCATTCGTCTTCTCACTTTTGTGTAGTCGCACGGATTTCATTCGTTATCAAGCTTCCACCGAAAAAATAAGACCTGCCTCGTTACTATAGCTACAGACAGGCACAGACATTTCGGCGGGAGCTTTTCTCGTGATGGACTGACAGTACACAATAAAGTTAAACTACAATAGATGACAAAAATGCAAAAAATGAAAAATTTGCAGATAATGCACTGTACTTTTAGTATTTTCAATTAATATTTTGATGAATTAATTTCGTTCTATTATCACTAAATAATTTGTAGGACTCAAATTATGATTTAAGTTAAACATGTATTTATTATGCTAAATTACATATATTTTTAAAACCTCATTTCCTCCAACATTGCAAAAGAAGCAAGCCAATGTTACTGAAATAATGGTCAGGCTGGAGTTTTGTGGCATGCAGGCTACTGTGGTATCATACGGTAATTTATTTAGTATTAACTGATAAATAAAACACAGAATAAAACAACTGGCTATTGTTCAAACAAAAATAATGCGTTCTTTTACCTGATATTTTATACAACAAATCTCCAAGCAATTGAACAGAACTGTATCTAATTCTCCAGTTATCATCAAAAAGCCCTCTCTCAAGTTCAGGGAGTAGTAGAGTTATGGCAGTATCAGCATACATATTCACGATTCTCTGCCCGGCTCTAAGTGCTGTATCTCTGACATATTCATTTTCATCAGCTAAAGCCTATAGAATATATTTAAACAATGTTAATTTCACATTCGGACAACTAAAGAACATTCATACTGCTAAAGAAAAGACAATGTAGCATGATTTAGGTATTTATTACAATTTAGTATACTGATCTATCAAGTAGTTGTCCATTAAAATACATTAATCTAAAGATATTTTCATATCTGATCATTATTTTAGAGAAATGTGTGAATAATATTTTAAACATCAAAATTAAATTCTAATTTGAAATCTATTAGATCTTTCAGCCTTCTCAGGGGGAGGCGGAATTTTTTGCTATCTGCCCAATTTTTCTGTCCTGCTCCTACTACTTAAAAACTTGTCATAAACAAGGTATTTATTTATTTAAACCCCACCAGTCACCACTGTACCTACCCTGTTGAGAGTTTAACCTGATGTGGTGAATGGGAGGAAAAGAAAAACCAACAAACAATCAAGCTCCCGCTGGGAAACTTACATAAACTGGACATTATTTTACACAGAAAAACACATAAAATGCTTTTAAAAAAATCTGATATGTACAAAACCAGGCAATAGTATTTCTATTAAAGTTTTTAGGGGGGGGGGGAGATTTAAGTCTTCTATTTGAGTGCTGAGTAAAAACATTATTTTATGGAGATTCTTGAGAGTAGCTGGATGATGTAGAATATGAACTATTTTTGGATAAAGGAAGGTTGGAATTATGTGTGCAGTGGAAAGAACTAGTTAACGGACAATTGAATGAGTAACTTTTAGGAGTTCCAAATTGATTGCAAACAGATAACCGTGAGTTTATTATCTTGAATCTGATAAACAAGGTATGGGGGACATGATTTTTTCTATGAAATGTGGAGGAAAACTACTAATCCACCTAATTACTTGTCAAAAGGATGTGCCCCCCCCCCCCTCCTCCACAGATATGCACTGACTAACACTTACTTTGAACATGCCATATAAAAAGGAGCACTTTTTATGATTTAGAGAATCTGTTGTTGAGTATAAAGAATTACTCTTATACACTCAATAGTTAATTTAGTTTTCCTTCTCAAATGCACTATACTTCTTAATAGTTGTGCTTTAGCACTTTTTTTTTAAATTAATATTTCAAAGTATACAGTAAATTTCACAAGTGCAGTAACTTTCACCGATTAATGCATCAACACATTCTTACACAGCATACTTATGTAACAACTTACTATTAGAAGAAGAAAAAAAAGCCTACACATACCTTCAATATTGGATTAATAATTTGGCCAATGTAAGGAGTAAATTCTTTCTTAAAAACCATCGGCAAGTAAATAAACATCATTATGTAACCATCCTTGACATGTGGAGCAATGTCCATTCTTTCAGCAGTAACAATAATTTCAGGCATAAAAGTTTTCAATTTTTCTACTCCTAATCCACCAATTACTTCACTAAGACCTGCAATGGAGCATTAAGATGTTAACATAATTTCAATGCAAGGAACAGAAGTAAAATGTTTCATTACTCTCATAGTACTTTTTTTAGTTTACTCTAACATTCAAAAAACTTGAATAACCAGCAATCTCTTATTACTAAATATATTTTTTCTTTCTTACTTAAAAGTTCTTAATAGCTTGTCTTGCTATGTTTGTGCACAGAAATTTTCATTGAATGATAAAGAAAAATTTAAATATTTTAAAGTTTCCTCATGAGCAACAATAAAACAACTACTTACCCAAAAGCATGAACAGGGGAAGTTTTTAAATACTGAAAAATTCACCCCAAAACATTTATTATATGATAAATTATTTGCATTACATATAATTTTAAGAAAACAAGACTAGTTCTAATAGTTTTCAGAAAATCTTACCAACCCTTCCCTAGCTTTAGGAGCATTTTTGCAGTCACTTATAAAAATTATTTTATTAGAGCTTATATTGTAAATAAGTAAACAGACATTCTTTCATGCTAGTTTAAGGAATTTTACTACATTATTTTACCTTTTTACATCTTCAAACTTTTGACAATTTTGTTTAATTTCTGCCTTGAAAACATAAATCAATGTCAGATTCTACTTAACATTAGAATGGGAGTATTAATAACCACAAATAACTGACCTTGAGCAGCACCAGAACGGTCAACAGAGCTAGATTCTGAAGCAAGAGTTTGCATGAGCCAAGGCAAAAGATCTTCAAAACTGCTTTCTCCCATTCCTTTGACCATAGCTCCTAACGCTCGAGCAGACACACTTCTAACCTAAAGAATAAATAAATAAATTTATAAATACAAAAAGAAAACATTGAAAGATGCAAAAAAAAAAAAAAATGAAAATGCTAATTACTGCTTTGTTTAATTAAAATACTCACCTCTGGAACAGGATCTAACAAAGATTGCTTCAAGCCAGGTATTATGTTTGGAAGATAAGGTGCTAAATCCTAAAAAAGAAAAAAAGTATAAACATTGTGATGAAGACTGAGCAAGAAGGAGTAATAATCTCTTGCTTTCAAATCTCTCATTACGCGGATACCTATAAACAACAAATGATTAAGTGTGCATCTATTTTGCAATGTGTTTTCATTTAAGAGCTTCAACAAACAGAATGATTCTAAGGAAATTCAGAAGTTAGCAGACAACTATCTTTACAGTATGTTTCACTTTCTTCCCATTTGTATTATTTCTGCGAAGTTTAGCATACTAATAAGTATTTGCACCAGATAATTCATACCCTTTACACGAGTTTAATCAGAAACTTTTTTCTACAAAATATTTAAGACAAAAATAGCATCTTACTTTACTAAAAGATATTTACTAGAGACACTGATCAAGAAACTATCATATTTTAAATCTTATAACGAATTTCTTATGCTTTGATAAATAGTTGTTAATTGTCAATTGTTAAAGTGTTACATATCAATTATACAATAAAATACAACAAACTGAAAATTACCTTTTGGTCGGTAAGAGAGTACATGTTTCCTATAATCTGAGCAGACATTTTCCTTGTTTCTGTGGATCTATCTTGAAAAGCTCTTTGCACAACAGGCATAATTAAAGCAAGAGAAGGAGCATCAATGAAGTGCACAAATCGAGTGTCTAATAGAGCTGCCAGACAAGGAGAAGTCTTTTTAGATGGGTCTTGAAGAGCATCCAGAAGAGTTGGGACAATGGCTAAAACAAACATTTATTTCAAACTCATAATCATGTTTTCAAAATTCGTTAGGGTTACAACAATACTAAATTCATGCATTACAAATTAAAATGTACCTCATTAACTACAAGTATTTTGAATAAGTCAGGGTTAAGTATGTGTTAAAGTTAAAAGTACTCAAAAGTACTTAAGATAAAAAGAACTTTTACAAAGAAAATTGACACAATAAAATACACTTTCTGCTTCAATATAAAATGGTTAATACCTTGGATTTCAGGGTTTCTGATAACAGATCCAATCTGTTTCAGAGCTTGAGCACCAGCTTTCTGTACATTCATGTGAGAATCAGACAACACTTCAATAAGCCTAGGCACAATGCTTGGCAAACATGATGAGAGCTGTTTTGGAGCACAAAATGCCATGGCCCCCAGAAGTTCAATTGAACCTGTTAAAAAATGTTTGAAATAGTTGTACATAACAAGCCTTCCAGAAACTTTGGCCATGCTTATTATTGAGTTTATTTACAGCCAATTTTGTGAAATATGATTACTTTAGTGAAATTTTCACTTATGCTAGGGAAAAAGATTGATGAGATGGATATATACGAGCTAATGTGTTATGAATATTATTTTAATAAAAAATGGTTTGGACTGAAAAGGGAAAATGTAAAAAAAGAGGAAAACATGTATTTGTCACCTTCAACAAACAAAAAATATAAGAATAAAATATAAAAGGAAAATAACAAACCTTTTGCAAAAATTGCAATAAACCATTGGATCCCCCCCCCCCCAAAAAAAAAACTACTTTTTAAAATATAGAATGCAAATCAAACTCGAAACAAAATTAATGTGTTATAGAATACAAAACTGTTACCAAATGTTTGGAAGTTTTATACCATTTTCATTTCATTACCTTTATATTAAACTATAACATTGTTTCTAAATTTACAATCTTGCATATAGTTCATTTACAATAAAAAGAAAAGTAATACATAAAATAAAATTAATCACATTTTTGGAAAAATCAAAGTTAAAAGAAAAAAAAAACATTGATTTTTACACCAATACCGTATTTCATAGTGTTTTAAAGTTTGCGTAAGTTCTAAAATGTACAATTTTTCCCTTTTGAAAATTGAAAAAAAAAAGTGCTGAATACTAAATAATTTGAACAAGGAATATAAAAAGGAAATTCTCATATTTGAGCACCCATTTTTTTTTTTTTTTTTTAAATTCCTATACAATGGCACACTCTACCATGACTGAATGAAAGAACTATGATTTAAATAGCGCATGAATACTTTCCTATTAACTCTACCAAGAAAACACTCCCAGGGAAACAAAATCAAGCTTCCTTCAATTCAGACATTAAAACCAGTCACAGTTGTATTTTCTAAAAGCATCAGAAGTGTCTAAATACTTATCACAAAATGCAGAACACAAAAAGGAGAAGGTGAAAACAAAGATAAAATAATAAAAGGGGAAAGTTGTGGATATGCAGTGAATTTCCGCCACTGGAACTAGTGGACTTCGAATAGAAAACACATTAACTCACCCTGGTCTAGAAAGTAATGAGCAGCATACAATGTAATAAAAAAAAATGATAGCAAGAAAATAAAAACCAAATATATAGCTATAGAAAAATTAGTTTATAAGGCATTATCACAGCTAAGAAATGAGAAATTATATTCTAAGAAAATTATTTCAGAGGAAATATTAAAAATGTAAGTCCAAATATTGAAGATAATAAATTGCTTTAAGATTAAGATTTTCTTTTTGTGTATTTATAAGAGAAAGTACATTTCTAAGGAAAAGAACGTATGGTATTTTTCTTTTCTTTTTTAATTGGTGAATTTAACAGAATTAAATGCTTTTACCAGTTTTTGTTCTCCAAGAATCTTCTTCCAAAGCATTAATTAATGATGGTAAAACAAGTTTAACACCATGTGCACTCAAGCGACTCATAACAGCTTTTGCAGTATCATCAGTAGCCTAGAAAAAAAGTTAATTAATAAAGCAAAAAATGTCCAATAATTTTACAACTGCAATAAAATCTTGAAAATCTAGGTCTCAAAAGTTTGTGTCTTTGTTCAAAGAACTATATTTACTGCGTACACCAGGGGTGGCCAACCTTTTTAGGGAGAGTGCCACTATCTGGAGAGAAAAAACTCAGCGTGCCACAATGTATTTTTTCAACAAATTGATTTTTTTTAAGTTAAAAATAGATTTTATGCTGGCTAATTATGTAATTCTTACTCAAATGAAACATTTTTTCGCGTAAATTTGAGTAATTTAAATCTAAATGATAATAAAGATAAAACACAAGTCCGAACTTAAGAGTTATCGTTAGTAAACATTTTTATAGATTCTGTCAGTTGGCTTATGCTTAAAATAAACAAAAACCATCAAACATTCTATTCTACAAAAAAAAACAGTCTGTACTTAATGTGGTTTATAAGTCTGCATCTTTTCTACCAAGTCTTTAATTTTAGGATTAATTCTTGAGAATCCTAAGAAATTTAACTGTTTTAAGTGCAATCAATTAATATTCAACGGTATTTCGATTTTTCTGCATTCATAACAAAAAATATTTGTTTAGAAGCGTATTTTTAGCCAAATCTACAATATTATCAGACGGCTAAAGTGTGTAAATGTGAAAAAAAATTTTTACAAATTTCCAAATTTCTATACAACGTGGGTGACTTTCTGTTGAAGTAAACTCTTATATTTGATTACCGAAGCAATAGATCAGTAATTCCGATTTGGATTTCAGAAGGGTAACAAGTAGTGTCTTGCAGAAAAATAAACAAAGAATTTGAAAAAGTCAGCATTTTTTTTATGATCCTGAAAATCATCAAACCTAACACTGAATGAATGTTTAAAATCGGTGTAAAATTTTCTCCATATGCCATTGAAAAATTATTAAATTTCGGTTAATACTTTCAGTATTAACTTTTAATGTTTTAGGGCCCTGCTCCACATTGACGTAAAGCAGAAAAATAAAGCAGAAACATAAAATGGATTAAATAGTGTTCTTATGGAAAGCACCCGAATTTTCTGTTTCTGCCTTCGGTTTCGGTCGCGTTTTCCGCTGATGTGGAGCAGGGCCCTTATTTTTTTTTTCTCCAAAATAGAGAGAAAGAAACTGAAGTTTCATCATAAAAGAATGTAGCCGGCCTCTACTGGTTTAGGATTTTTTTTTTTTTGTACAATCTTAAATTTAAATTGCTTAAACGCAGGATATTAAGAGATGGCATAGCTAAATTAGTTTGATATTCTCCATTTCTAAGTAGCAAGTCCTCATTGCTTTCCTTCCAGATATTTTGAAAACACACTCCCTAAAATTCTAAAATCTTATGACTATTTTTCTTTGGATAGCTATTGCACATTTTAATGAAGGAGTAACTTGCCATACTCTCCTTTTTCTCCTGTGAAAAGTTCACAAAACATTCAGAGCTCTAATTCGTAGTTTGTTAATACAGTTAACTCTATAGTTACAGACATGTGACCAAATAGGATGAAAAATACTGAAATCACAATGCTGTGCGAACAAACATAGCATTATTAGAATATTGTACGGCACCTGGAAGTTCATTCATGAGTTTTTCTCTTTATAAAGCTATTAATTTTAATTAAAGGCATCAAATTAATTGGTAGTTGTTGAATTTTAGCCTGCAGTGCTCCTCTTTTTTATGCATTCAGTATTTTCCTACATCAAAAAATACTGAATTCAGTAAAAATACTGAAAAATCACATGTCTGAGTTAACTCTACTGACACTTTTGAAGTTTTTTTCCCATATTATTTTCAAGTAATGTAACAAAAACAATTTAAGGGTCTTTATTTGTGCAACCATGCCAAATTTTGTCCAATCTAGTTTCTTAATTTTAGTTGCAAAGTTTTTTTTTTTTTTTTTTTCAATTTCATCACCCAGTGGCGTACTCAAGGGGTGGGCTGATAGGGTTGCAGCCCCCTCCGAAATTTTCAGAACGAATTTTTTGCATTTGAGCTTTCATATTTTTTTCTTTTTTTTTTTCTTTTCAAAGTTGCAACGTTAGAAAAATTTTCAGATCAACTAATTAAGACAGAAGAAAATAAGAAAAATGAATTTCCTTTTTTAATTTTGACTCATCTGTTTTACTGCATATCACGTTTATGATCATTTTTCATAATTCAATTTTGTTTATTTTTATTTCAAATATGTTTCAGAAACACCGATTAATGCTTGTTCATTTATCAAACTCTTTTAATCATATTTAAACAAAAATGATTGAAATGCAGTATCAGCAACAATAGTAAAAATAATCGCAAAATTAATGATATTAAAGCACAAATTTTTAAAAATATTCCAAACATGTGGTTCAAGAAGTCATGAAGAAAAATTTTCTCACTTTATTTTTATCATTTTCTGTTTTCATCAAAAGGCTTTTATTTTTTATAGCAATTATAAAATTAAAAAATATAATAATGATTTATTTGTATAATATTAAATTAGCATTGATATCACAAATTCGAAACATTAGCCATTCAAAACCCTTAGCTGCATTTTATGAGGTGGCTGCCCCCTCCCCCATTTCTTAGACTCTCGGCTCAGCCCCCCCCCCCCCTAAAACGATTTGTCTGTCTACACCGCTGTCATCACCCATAGCTGAAACTATTGCAGATCACGAATCCTTTCTGCAGCATCGAAAGCTTCATTCGTATCAAGCACAAATATGCTTTACGAAGCATTGTCTGTATCGTCACAGCTTCCGTTGTATGTCCGAAGCTAACGCTAAGTACTTTGCAATATTGTAGTTAAGACAATTTTTAAGCCAGCCTCCTGACACTTAATTGTCACAATATCATAACATTTATCAGTTTAAGGGTTTTAGTTTTTATCAATATTTTTGAGATAAACATTTTTTCCTCAATTTTGGATTTTTTTCAAAAAGTCTTCGCGTGCCACTGTTACTGGTCTGCCGTGCCACATTGTGGCACGCGTGCCGCGGGTTGGCCACCACTGGCGTACACAGTCAATCTCACATATAAGCCGCGCTCCCTACTTTCTAATTAATTCCTCTCAATATCGTAGCATTTGGCTGAAACTGTATTGGGTTTTAGTTCATTTTAGTTTAATTCAATTGTCTTAAAATGTTAAAAACGATATTTTATGCCTACATCCTCGTAGTAAATTACATAATATATCAGTACTTTAAATAAAACACATTTAAAAAAATTGTAAGAACTTTGTGATAAAATATTGTATAAGCACTTTTTACTCTCCAGAGTTCTTGCCCTTGCTCTGTTCGACCTATGAATTAAAAGCATATTAAAAACTATTGCAAATCTACAATAACAAGAAGCGTTTTAACAACATTTCTGTTTTGTTTTTAAAAGAGTTTTTTCAACAGATATTCTTTTCATTTATTTATTTCTTTCTTTATATTTAGTTAGAATTCTGCATTTGCATTACAATGCAAAATTTCTAAACTATGCATTAATGGCCTAGAATAAAAACGTATCCCCCTCCCAAAATAAATAAATAAATAAGCTCATATCTTTCATTTGTTGTTTCTCCTGAAAAATTTTCATTTTTTAAGTTCCATAGTTACTAGTCTAGGCTATCAATATATAAATAGTCAAACTAAATTCATAAATAAAGTTTTAAAAAATTTCTTTTTGAAACAAACCTCTCTCACATACTGATTGCCATCACCAAAACAATTCAAAAGATGAGGAAGAAAGTTAACAACATAAGGTTCAAACAACCGCCCTAGCATATTGCACAGCATTTCAAATGCAAATAAAGAACCTGAAAAGAAAACGAAACTTTAAAAGAAGAAAATACGACACAAATAAATTTTGTAAGTTAAAGTTTTTCTTCATTAAACACACATATTTTGTTATTAGTTTTTAGAAATGAGGATGTACATTTTTTTAACCAAAAAAGGTATTATTGCTTCTGATCATATTTCTTAAAAGAAAGCAAGTTACTGTAAAAAAACTAGTTTTTAAAATATAGAATGAAAAACAAAACTAATGTGTTCTAGAATACAAAACAGTTCCCAAATGTTTGGAATTTTTATACCATTTTCATTTCATTACCTTTATATTAAGCTATAACATTGTCAACAAATTTACAATCTTGCATTTACAATAAAAAGAAAAGTAATACATAAAATAAAATTAATCACATTTTCAGAAAAATCAAAGTTAAAAGAAAGAAAAACATGGATTTTTACACCAATACCGTATTTCATAGTGTTTTAAAGTTTGCCTAAGTTCTAAATTGTACAATTTTTCCCCTTTTGAAAATTGGAAAAAAAAAGCGCTGAATACTAAATACTTTGAACAAGGAATATAGAAAGGAAATTCTCATATTTGTGCACCCATTTTTTTTTTTTTTTTTTAATTCCTATACAATGGCACACCCTACCTTGACTGAATGAAAGAATCTTAATAAAGGGAAAAATAATCTAAGTTGATATGAACATGCATCAATATTTTTCCTTTTTTTATGCATTTATAATTTTAAAAAGCATACAATTTATATTCATTTTTTTTAATAATTTGATTAACATAATTTTTACAGATAATAAAAGCAATCTATTAAGAACTAATTAAGGCAATTTATTAAAATCTTTAAAGGTTTTGAGAACCACTTCAATAGGACATTGTAATTTAGTAAAATAACATTACTTTTTAAAAATAAAGACAGCATATCTACTTTCATAAAGTACATATGCTTGAAAAGTATAAAGCTAGAAATGTACTTAATTCAACTCACTGTATGGAGTTCTTTGAGCAATTAAATAAGGGAGAAAAAAAAAAACTTGGAAGGAAGACTATTTTTATAGTAGAAGAATGAGGGTCAAAGTGCGATAGTTATGATAATTTAACTTCTTCAATAAAAACAAATTAGAAATTCGTTTTGAAAATAACAGCACATAAAAAAAGAACAACCCAAGTAGCAAACTTTGTTTTGTAAATGTTTTTAAAATGGGTGTCAACAATGATACACTTATTTTTAAAAAATATGAAATATTTAAACGTCCTAAGTGCTACCTGGGGAAGTATTTCATAATAAAACTTAGAAAAATATTTTTATTTTTGGCAGAAAATGTGTACCTATAAAACAAATCCAAGCAAATTTTCAGCTTGTTCCTAGATAAATTGAACCAACATTCTAAAAAACAAAAAGAGACCTTAATCTTAAATTATAAAGGTTAAAATTAGGAATACGCTGATTAATTGGCAATTGACTGGTTTACTGATCATCTATAATCAGTTAGTGAATTAGTGGGCTCATTTTTTAACTAAAATTAAGTTGCTTGGAACCACTAATGATGCTGAACAAATTTTAGTCAATTATTTCACTGAAAAATTATCTTTTATGGAAATTAATTTTGCTGAGAAAAATTATGTTGAATGAATTTATTACACCTAACCAATAGTTTTGAACTCCAGCTGTAGTGCTCCCATCTGACTCAAAATTAACAAATTAGGGCGTAGTGGAAAAATTCGAAAGAAAACTGACATTTTAAAGGATACTCCCTATACACCAATCAAAAACATTTTTGAGAGAAAATAGATCACAATGGTAATAAGTATATATATATAAATTACATTTAACAGGAACGATATAAAATAACAAGATGTAAAAATATGTATCTGTATATCACACCTTCTCTGTGCTTGTAATTTTTTTTATTTTGTATAGCAGTAGTTAAAGAATTCATAATATTTAGCTGCTTTAATGATAGTATTCCAAGTCCTTTTACAAGCCCGGCAAGACCATACGCAGCTCCTTTCCTTTCTCCATAGCTGTCAGATTCCAATAATAAATCCAACAAGGTCTGAACTAGATTGGGGGCTTCATCTTTTATTGCTGGCACAAGAGGAGGCAAACAATTTGCAACAGCTTCTTGAACCTATAATTTTAAAAGACAAGACACAAACATTTAATTTTTTGTGACTCCAGAAGTAAATTTTAAACTTGAAATGTAAAAGAAAAGACAACATGGCAGACAGCTAATTGTTAGAACACTTAAAACTTTACTTCTGAAATTACTCACTTCCGAAATGTTAACAAATATCAGTTCAAGGTATACAGTATTCTGCAAGAGAGCAGTTACTTTTCCAGACCACTTGATAACTAACTACTAAGCAAAAGATTTAATGAACAAATATAGCACATTTCTAATGGTAAATAAGCCATGAAGATTTTCGAGCAATTATCTTTGAATTTTAAAATTTCTAAATAATTTTAATGAATGAAGTTTGAATAAAACGTTATCATATTTTAAGAAAATCATTCAAACAAGAAGTTCTGTCAAGAACTAAACGAGCCTACTTTCCCGTACATCGACATCGGCAATCTAGCATCTAATCAATATTCTCTTGAATATCTGAAACTGAAAATTATGTCAAACATACTTTTATAACACTTAAAGCTGATTTCTAAAAGCAAAATATACCCCTCTCACCAGATGATCAGGACACGTAAAAAGTAAATAAACGAGTAAATAAAGTTTTGTCGCACCTTTTAAAGAATGTGACTGCTATAGTTCTTCCGTAGAAAAATTTAACAATCGTTTTCAAATGAAAAAAAAATAAAATAAAATAAAAGTACAAAGAACATCAAAACACATTTTATCGAAGAAAGAAAAAAAAACCTCATTCGTTAATAAAATATCTCGAATTTTATTTTTAATCCGTTGCCAGTTGTTAAATATAAGTAAAGAATAAAATGCTCTCGTGAATGAACAATTTTTGTAATCAAAAAAAAATATCGTCTGCCAAAAAAAAAATAATAATAATATTAATAATAATAAATTAAACAAAAAAATGAATAAATAAACAAAAAATCGTCTGCCCAGTCAGTCATTTTTTTCTGAGCCTGCATTTCCGCCATGTTTGCGGAGTCGGAGTCGGAATCAGAGTCCTCACAGAAGATTTTTCAGAAAAGTACTTAACATACATTTTTTATCAAAACCGGTTTCTTACAAAGTTAGTTTGAAGGAAATCCGCCTTTAAGTTTAGAATCAACATTCAATTTAAATTTCCCAGTAGGCGCTCATGTTAAAAAATTTTCTGAACGGTTCATCATTGAACGAAAAATGGTTCAAATTGAAAAGTGAAATATGGGAACGAGTCTCTCCGAGATCTTTCGAACAAAAAAAGTTTATTCAATTCAGACGGTTCTTCTTAAAAGTTATTAGGTGGAGAAAGGTTGCTTGAACGGTTCAATGTTGAACGAAAAAATGTTCAAATTGAAAATTTAAATACAGTAATGAAGTATCCTTGCCGATATATTTCGAACAAAAAAAAGTTTGTTTAAATCGGACTGTTCACTCAAAAGTTATTAGGGGTGAGAGCTTGTTTGAACGGTTCAATGTTGAACGAAAAATTGTTCAAATCAAAAATGTAGATACGGGAATGAAGTATCCTTGAAAAGATCTCTCGAACAAAAAAAAGTTTGTTCAAATCGGACTGTTCATTCAAAAGTTAGTATCGCGGGACCGGTTATTTGAACGGCTCAAAGTTAAACCAAAAATTGTTCAAATCAAAAAATCAACTATGGGAATGAGCTGTACTCGCCGAGATCTTTCCAACAAAAAAAAGTTTGTCCAAATCGGAATGTTCATTCAAAAGTTATTAGGGGGGGACAGACAGACCGACCGACACACAAATTCCCCATCTCAATACCCTACTTTCAAATTTTTAATTTTTCGATATTCATTTTACCTCTTTATTTTTTTAACTTGGCGATTTTTTTTTGGACTTGGCGATATTTTTTAGATGCATTAAGCTACTTTTAATACTTTTTTCGTCTTTCTTTTATTTTTAACGGGAAAGTAGGCTAAAAAGTGATCAATCTGTCTACTTTCTGATGAAATTATTGCTTTATTTTTATTCGTTGATTTTATACCAAATTTAATTTGAAATTTTTAGCTCAATTACAACTATTCTGAAGCAACCACCTCTTGTTCCACTTAGGATCAGTCATTAAAGGAGGTTGCTTTAAATGGATGAATAATAAAATAAGACATGTGCTTTAAGTGCTATAAAAACAACGAACTTAACATATTTGAGTAAAATTTTAGTAAATTTTCTTTTTAGCAAAAACTGAAACTTTTAATTTTTTGCAAGCAAACTTTTTGAAATCACATCAAATTTTGACATTGTGGGAAAGAAAATCAAGCTAAAAACTGGAAAAGTGGAAACTTTTTGCTGATAAGTAGGACGTTTCCTAGTAGGAAACGTAGGAGAAAATGAACCCTGAAACTATCACCAAAAACAAAATAATGAAACTGTCTACTTTAAAGAGTAGAACAATCCCAGTAAATAAGAAGGGATAAAGACTTCTCTTTGGTATTTGAAGTACAGATATTTCCAGATTTAAAATAGGAGCACAAAACTAATCACTCATTTAATCCTTTGTACATGAAGGTCTATTATTCATTCAAGCTCAATTTTTATTTTTCATACAATTGCAATTGAGTACACTGCTTCCTTTGAATCACTAAAAAAATATAAATGAACACTCAGAGGGGACATCTGAGTGCTATGCTAAAGTCACGATGTACCCTCTCATGATGAGCAAAGTGTTAACTGTCCCATTAACAACCCAATGGAAGTTTAATTTGAAGCAGAATCAACTTTTAATAAGTTTATTCTGTTTCAAAGTAAGCGTTAAACAGAAGGTCAAAGCGTATGCCAAATTCTAATGAACTACCTGCTGAGATGGTGTAGATAATGCTTCTATTAGTTTTATTATGATTGGTTTTACACGTGGATCTTCTTTTTCTAAATGTCTTGCAAGAGTACCCATTAAAATCACCACACTTTGGCGAACAGCATCGTAACTTGAGTTGTTTGGAGCTTTATCCATGAATTCTTCAAACACAGGAAGTAAATCAGGAAGGCCATCCTAAAAAGCAAGCATTTGTAATAAGTACCAAAAGTAGCCAAAGAAAAAAAAATAGAGGGGGGAAGAATTCTTGATTATTTTTCAACAGATTTGAAATTTGAATGAATAATTTCATTTCCAAATGAGAAAGCTGTGATTGTTAAAGACTGCAGAGAAAACATTTCATACAATACACTCAGTTAATGAACGTTTGAACCTAAGATTTGTTTACTCTAAACTCATAGATTCAATATACTTTCAAGAGAAACAAATGTAAATGTTAACTTATATGCTCTTGACATCAAATAACATGTAAACCCATTTGCTTAATTTGATTAAAATAATTTTTTACCTTCTAAGTAGATTATAAATAGCAATATTTGTTAAATTAAAAATTATCTTTAAAAATGATATATGTAACAGACAGCTAAAAAAGAGAATGAACTTCAATTCAGCAGCAAAACAAATCTTAGACATTTTAGTAATTAAAAAGAAGGGAAGGCAGGATATTTTCACAAAAAAACAAGAAAAATTAGGATATTGTAGAAAAAAAGCAGGACAAGTATTTTTATTAAAAAGTGGGGGTTTATTCAAAAGCCTTGAAAACAAGTCTTAAGTGTTTTCCTCCTCAGCACGAACACCAAAAAAAAAAAAAAAACATTCAATCAGGGCTGTATTTAAGAGGTGGGTTTTTAGGGTTCAAACTCCCTCTGAAATTTTTGAAAACTGTTCCAAAAAAGGATTTTAATGCCCCTTTTTGCTGGAAAATAATATTTTTACTATTTAGTTTTACTATTTAGTTTTAATTTTTGTTTTAACTTTGCAATTTCATTTGAAAAAAGGAATTATCATTATTGAATGATAGTACAAATTAATTGATTTATTTGCAGTATTTATCTTTATTGTAGTTTTTGTAAATATAATTTTAACGCAACAATACCTCTTTTTAACTCGTGCGAAGATGGTTTGTACACATCAGATTTTTTTTCCTTCATTGGAAAGATATCTTATATTATTTTTCATGTTAATGCTCTTTAAACATATACTGCAACAAAAGCAATAGAATATAGAACATGAAATCAAATTTTATTTATCATATATATTTCACAAGGAATATGTTGGTAAAAACCTCCGCGAAAAAAATAGTCTGGTTATGGCTCTGTATTCAATCATACCCTGCATTTGATTATGTCATGGAGTTCATTGTGAAGTACTGCACCAACAAACTTTTTAAATAATAGAAATCACATAACCTGCAGATACCCATAATGCATATTTTTTACCAATTCTCGATTAATAAAGCATGTTGGTAAATTATGTATTCCAAAAAAATTTAAACATATTGATCGTTATTTTATCACAATTTCTAGTCTTATTAATATTTGCATATTTGACACGGTTTCTTCAACCATAATAGTCTCTCCATCCATGTTTAACATATTTTGCTAACCGCTAATGTTTTTAATACATAAAAACAACAAAAAATAAGGTAAAACATCCACTTCAAAAATTAGCTGTGTAACAAATTTAAATCATTCGCTTATAGCAATAAGTTTATTTTTTAAAGAAAAAATTGCTCTGACACTCTTAAAAGATATCAGCAACGAATATTTATACCTTTCCATGAGCATCAATAATTGCAACAGCTGCGTCCAGCATATGCTTCCGAACAATAGCATGCCTATCTCCCAAACCTTCAGGAACAAAAAAGGATGCAAGGTCCTTGACTTGATCCAGATTGAGGAAAGGTGAAAGCTTCCCTAAGCCTAAAGCAATGCCACATCTTTCTTCCCACATATCAGGAGGTGACTCAGATATGACTCTGTGCAAACTATCCAAGACAGGAGGTGGCAGCTGGAAAAGAAAAAATAAATGAATAAATAAAAGTTTGAACAATTCAAGCTCACTAAGATTTGATGCATAGTTCAATGATTATCCACCGAGGTTGCCGATTTCAATAGGTATGTAAGGCCTAGGGCCCTTACAAAATTTTATGAACTATGATAATTTATAGCACTAAAATCCCTATAAATCAAAGAGAATATATATGTGTGTGGGTGTGTTCCCTATACAAACCCACAGTTTGCGTCAGGTCCAGACCGCAATTTTTAATCCTGCCATGGGTAGTTAAGAAGTTTTTTAAGTATCAACATATGCACATAACAAAAATTTAGACACTTGAACCTTATTTATAGCAACATCAACATGCTTGATTTGGATACTAAAAAGAAAATTAGTGCATGCATGTTTTGTTAACAATGAGAATTTGAAATTTTGTCTTGGTGAGAATTAAAATAATCAATTATGTTGCTGATAAGCGCTAACACGACATTTTGCATAGTAAAAACTAAACTCTGATTATAAAATATTAATAGCATAGGTGAAATGATTTAGCTGAACAAACAAAAAGCTACTCATATATATAAGTGATGGAGAACTGCAGTGATAAATAATTTACCATGTCAACAAAAAAATGAGAAAACATTAAAAGCTGATTTTAAAACAAAAATAATAATAAAATAAAACATACGTATAATTTTTCATGATACATGTCCAACAATTTTTCAATGGTAACAGGAACAAGGTCGGAATAGTTCTTCAACATATCTGAGAGGGCATCAGCAGCAGCTTGCCGCACAACAGCTTCCTTATGAATAATATCATTCAAGATTAGATCATGGAATGCTGGATTTTTCTGGCATTCTAAAATTTTCCACAGCCTGAAATAAGTGAAAATACATCAAACACAAAACATAATATAGCAGAAGAATATTCAGGGTTGGCATTACGCCTAAATTGAGTTATTTTTGAAATATACCTTTGCAATTGAACCTCATTATCACAGCATCTAACTACTATGTGTTACTTTTGTTTTCCAATGTCCGAAACTTATGGCACATAATCTGGTTGCTCCCTACTAATGGTACATTGAAAAAGCCACACAAGAGTATGCAGTAGTTTTACATATAGAGTACTAGAAAGTATTGGTATAATGTCTGCATTTCAATGAGAGAATGTTAAAACAATGTTGACATTATGCAAAGTGTTTTTAAAGTCTTGCACTCAATAAAGAAATTTCATCAAAATTATTATTTCAGATTTAAATATATATATATATATATATATATATATATATATATATATATATATATATTTGAATTTTTACCCATATTTCAAAAAGTTCTGCAAGTAATCTTTTGTAGTTCTGAGAAAATTTAGATGACTTTCAACTTTGCCTCAGTCTCCAGTGAGGTCAAACTTTATCTTTACAAAGCTGAGGGCTTGGTCATAAGTCCAAAAATGGATATAAACTATCATATTAAAATTAGCAATATGCGTTAAAGGCTAAGGTTCTGGAAAGTTGACTCTCAAAATCCCTCTTACAGCGCTACTGGGAGATTTCTCTTGCATAGATGCCACTTTCATTTTTTAACACTACTGCCACCTACATACCTTAAGCTAATTTTGTACCAATTGGAAAAAAGTTGATAAAATAAGGATCAAAATAAACAAAAGAATCATGTATAAATCTTAGCTTATATTTTAAATATAAATTTACTGCACTGATAAACTAAATATAAATTTAGTTTATCAGTGCAAGTCTTTTAACACTTAGTATTTGCAGTTGAAATACATTATGATCTATTAAATAAATGCAAATTTTTTTTTGAACAGTTACTTTCATTTTTGCAAAAAACCATGAATTTTCCTACTAAACACTTCCTTTCCTTAACATCTAGAATCAGATTTTTTTTTCTAGTGGCAAGAAAAAGCAATTTAATAGTAGCTACTCCTTATTTCCCCAGGCACTTTTTTTATACACCAAAAAAAGTAACTTAACAAATTAGCTTTTAATATGGTACTAAAACACAAACTATCGCTGTATATAATGGCTATAATATAAGTAATTAATGACTTTTACATTAATTATAATCAAGTGTTAATTACATGACCAGGAATTTTTTTTAGGAGGAATGTTTTCGAAAGCATAAAATTGTTACTCACACTTTCATTCACCCATAACCTATTAACTAAGAAGAAAAATCTTCTGAAAACAATTAAATCAGAAAAAAAGACTAATGATAACACACGTGGGTTTGGGGAGATTAGCGACTTTGATGTGAATGATACCAATATTCTAAATGGCCATTTTTTTAAGTAGTTACCATGTGCAGAGTGACACCCCACTAATCTCATTTTTATTAATATCCCCCTCCACCAAGCCTACTTCAAATATTAACTTGCTTAATTTTCTATGCCAAAAACATTTTAGAATACTTCCAAAATTTGAATTTAAAATGGTCCTTTTCTTTCAAATGTTATTGTATTAAGATGACCTAATTAATTTGAAGATTCCTAGAACTTTTCAAGAACTTACTCATTAGCTGAATCAGCATTTTTCTCAACTGGATCAAAGCAAGCAACAAAAATTCGTTCCAGAACAAGCAGTCCATGTTTCAAGTTCACATCCGGATGAGGAAGGACAATTTGTAATGCTTTTAAACCCTGAATCAAAACATTTCAGTTTAAAATACAGTTGTTGAACTATGCATATAGCAATTAAATAATGACATTCAGAAAAACATTGAAATCCCTAATATGAAATAGTTGAGGCTTAATAGCATGACAACAAATCATTATTATTCAGTTAAACAGATAAATTTTTCAGTAACATTCAACAATTACTATAAATATGGCAGCTCCATACATTAGTATTTCATTTAATAATAAAAAAGGACAATGTGACAAGGGCTTTTTTTTTTTTTTTTTGGCTAAAAAATATAGTTTGTAGGTGAAATAGTTGTTTTTGAAAGAAAAAGTAAAATGTCCATTAGATCAACAGTCAGAACATTTATAAGTTATATAAAAGTATAATGAAGGAGAGGAGATACTGAATAATTACTCTTTAAAAAATTACAAGTCAGGGTTTGGCTTTTGTAAAATACAAAAAAAAAAAAAAAAAACCTAAATTATGAAAACGAAGCAAAGCGTTTTTGCACCAATATAATAAGTAAAAGAAGAAAAAAGATAAACGATGCACACAGGGTATCTGCTCAACCTGGACTTTTCAATTCCATGACTTTCCCTGACTTTCCATGACTTTTGCGAACTATTTTCCATGACTTACTATTTTAACTATTTCATTTGACACTGACATCAAAATAGAGCATAAATACCAATATAGAGTGTAAGACAGTGTACCTTTGCTTTTAAAAAATATTCTTGTTCTCTGCAATGCGAATTAAAAAAATAATTTAACAAAATATATTTGAAAGATCACGTGCAACAATTTTTTGATTAAAAAAATGAGTACCTACAAGGATGTAGCAACATTTAAAAGCCAAAATAACTTAGTATCCCGCAAAACTGCAGTATGAAATATAAAAATGAATAAGCATCACATGCTATAAACAAAAAAAAAAGGAACACATACTTTGAAACTCTCATAACCAGAACCATTGTTGTTAAAGACTTTTGTTAACAAAATATTACATGTGTTTATTTAATACACTATTTATATACAGCTGTTAAAATAAGAAATATGAATATGATAGGGGGTATGATAATTAGGCACTGTAACAAAAAAACGATTCTTACCATGAAACACAGCAACCGGAAAACCACATCCACTTTCATGAAAATACATTAACCTCTAAAAGACGGTGAGGGGGAATGAGCCCCGAAATTATGAGCCCTAGTCACAAGTTTTATTTCAGTGTTTTTCAATACTTCATTAATATAACCCTCTATATTTTCCACTGTTCTCTGTTTATAGTAGAAAACCCGGAATCTAATGTGCCTTTTATTAATTTTGACAAAGTTTTATTTCAATATTTAGATTTTATGCAAACCTTTGTCTGGAACTACGTAGTAATATAACAGTACAATAAAAAATAAAAACGTGTATCAGTATTGGAAAACTCCAGTAAACAAGACTTACTTAAATATAAATAGAAAAGCATAAATTAAAATGTTACAAGAAATCTTACGCGCTAAAATTAATATTGAGTGCTACATATCTTTGAAAAGAGTATTTTTAAAAATGATTTCGTTCTTTTGCAATTTAACATAAGAAAAATGTAAACAAATCAGTGACCTGAAGTTCCTGAAGTCAGCAATTCGTTTGATTCCAAGCTGAATAGATTTTAGAAAGTCCACTGTATTAAAGTATAAATACTTCAAATTTTGTTCAAATGCTTACATATTAAACTCGAATTTTTAATTCAATTACACACATAATCAAAAGTTACACAATCCATAAATCTGCATGAAATTACTATCACGTCAAACCGCATAATCCTCAACGTTCTTCGCGCGGTCAACAAAACAAACAGAATGCATCACGAGGTCACGTGCTCGTGCCATCGTCTCGCACGAGTCAGATGACGGAGTCCGCGCACATGCGCAGTTACACAAAATTCGCCGCTCACGGTTTTAACGTTGAGAATTCATCTGATTGGTCAACACAATGCAACTTGTTGGAAATTGTAATTGACAAATCAGATTGCACCCAATAACGAAGTAGAATGACGGCGGAAGTGTTTTCGTTCTTCCGAGATCGCGGGAAAAATTTCAATCGGTCCGGAGCGCTAAAATCCATGATAAACAGTCAGTGTCCATGACTTTTGGACATTTTTCGCTGAAATCCATGACTTTCCATGACCAATTTCGATCATATTTGAAATCCATGACTTTCCCTGACTTTCCATGACTTTCCATATGCGCGGACACCCTGTGCACAATCTGAGAGATTAAGCACGCATGGCGATACTGAACTTAATCTTATTACAAATATATCTTTTTATGTTCAACAATATTTTGTCTTAATAGGCATTATGTTCTCACAATACTAACTACAATTTTAAATATTTTATGCCACATTTAAAAAAAAATTACCACCTGTTTACTTCTTTCTTTAAAGATATCATGGCTGAATTTTGAATTAAGCTTTCAACAGAAAATGAAAAACATAGAGGCAGTTATAAAAAATATATAAACATATTCATTAACATTCGACATTTTAGCATTTTGCATTATCCTTTTTTTCATTAGCTTTTTAGCTAAAGAATTTTGAAACTCAACTTGAGCAGTATTACAAGTACATGGTATACCCATACACAGTTTACACATATGAATATTGATAGCACAAAATACAAAATATGGATAGCTTACTCTGAGGACCTGATCGTTAATACCAGAGGAGACAAAAACTTTTTTCCTTACTCAACACTGGATTTTTTGAGAAAACTCTGACGTGGACACCACACTACTTCCCTAGATACCTTTTGAATAATCAATGGTTTTACTAAGAATGAGTGTGCACTCATGTTTGAAGCAGTATTTCTTTCATGCATAATCTTGCAGACACTTTATCATACTAATAAAAGTAGGGTAGACATAGAGTAGCATTTTAAAAAGTTAAGAAATGTCATATTTTTGTTTGCCGTTGATATTTGAAATTTCATTAACACAAACTATATGGGACATATAAAATAAAATAAAAATACAATACAAGATAATAGTGCCTTAGAGTAAACAAAAAAACATTTAAAGTAATGACACACCCAAGTTTGTTGTAAATTTTATTTACAAAATAATAATTTTAAGTTATTCATTTTACAAATACAGACTATTTTAATGAGAATTCTATAAGAATTTCACTAAATATCAGCAAACTAAGACTGAATTACTAAGACTAATTTTTTTCGGAAAATTAGACAATAACTACGCAGTATATTGTCAATTGATGACATTTCTTTGGTCAACATAAAATACTAATTGGTCACAAAAAGAGAACTTTTTTGAAACATTCAATAGCAACTGAAAAGGGAGTTTTATAATTAAATATTATGTGTATCCTATACGAAATTTCAACCTTCTACACCTTATTGTTTGAGCGTTATGAAGATCCTGCTTATTAAGCTTCCCCATAAATTCATTTAAGCTGAAATTAAAATACATCAAACACACATAACTAAAAGAATCTATGACGTAAGTACTTACTGAACTCATCAGCAGAAAAACAAAGTGCTTCACATTAAAGAAATGAATTTTGAAAAGAAAAACTTAACATTTAGAAAAGTACAAAAAAAAAAAAAAAAACACATTAAACGAACATTTTTTTTTTTTTAATTTTTTTAACTAGAAAATGCAATGTTGTAAAGAATCACCCGTAAAGCTGCTTGCCTAGCTTGTTCTTCACTGATTAAAAGAGCAGATAGCAGAATATCAATTTCATCCATTGTAGCAAAAGAACAATTTTCTTCACCAGATGCGGCTTCACAAGCCTTCACCAGAGTTTCAACAGCTAGAGTCTAAAATTAAAATTTTATAATATATTACTAAAGTTGTCACATAAAAAAAAAATGTATATAAAAAAAGTATAAACGAAAAATTGCTGTACAGTGTAATAGGTATTATTCCTACATTACTGTAAATTGCTTGTAATATGCAAGGAAAAAAATATAATACTTCATAAAAATCAGGCAATTGCATATGGTAAGAATCTTATTCATATATTAAAAAAAAACTAAAAATGTTGGAAAAAAATTATAACTACCTGTATTTGACCTGTTGTTTTGCAAATGACTTTTAAAAGGGCATCTAAAATTTGTAAAATAGGTACACTTTCTTGGTATATCTGTTAAAAAAAGAAGAGAAAATTAGAAATAGACCTATTAAAACCAATACATAAGTAATGAAACAAAAGTAAAAGTAAATACAACGCTCATGATTATTATATTAATTTGAACATTCTTCAGTAATTGAACTGAATGACACATTTTGTTGAAAATACATTTGCCTTATTAAAATTTCGAAAAAAAATTGAAAATTCCCACACAATACTTTAAGTTGCATGATAAAAACCTTTAGCATAATATTTAATCTTAACCATCCTCTATGTTAGAAACATATTTAACCTTCCATATATTAAGCTTATTGGCAAAAAGCAATTTTTCCCATTTAAAAAAATTATAATTTAGCTCACTTTTGATCAAAGAGGTAACCTTCAGATACTCTAGTAGCCCAATTTCAAGTGCAGACTTATAACAGCCCTAATCCCTTTCCTTTCTTTCTGCAATCCTTTCAAAGCATTAAATGCATTTCAGCAATTTTACAAGATTTTTCTTTTTAATGTTAATATATTCAGTACAAAAGTAATCTTAATTCTTAAGTTTTATTAAAAACTATTCTTTATTACTTTGTTTTTCTTCCTTTTCCCATTTGCGATTTGTAAAATAGAAACTTTGAGGTTACTACTGGCAACCTACATATAAAGAATGATATATTATAAAGCCAAATGCCTTAAAATTCTTTCTCAAAAACGCTGCTAGCTCTCAGGCTACAAGGGGGACATTCATTTGTAAATCTTGAAAGACTAAATAATTCAATATAACAATCATAACATATTAGGGGAAATAATGCAACTTTAAATCAAACCTTAGAAAAAATAAAATTATGAAATAGCCAATGATTTGAGCATAAGAGATATAGGGTTTCATCAATACAGATTCATTTCACAGTAGTTTTCAAAAAGGACATATCATGAAGATAATCATAAAGCTGATATTTGACATGGTGAACTAAAAACAGGCGATTTGAAACAAGAAATAATAAATGAAGGTTTTTTAACATGTAACAAAACAGCATTTTAGAATCTTTATAACTGAAATTAAAATAACAAAACTCTTAGGGGTAAACAATACCTTTCCTGTCATTTCATCAATGGCTCGAATGTCCAGATGTTCAGAAACAATGCATAATATCTGCTCTAACAGAAGTATATTTGATGTCTGATTTAAAAGCAAATGCTGCATTAGTGGGAAGCAATAGGAGAATCCTGGAGCACTCAAATGGTTTTTAGCAGTCTGAGACAAGAGGTGTTCATCATATCCTCCGACAGAAGTTTGGCAGGTATTTAAATAAAGAAATTTGATGATTTTCAAAGTTATCTCATTCAAATCTATTTCAGTCCATGAAGGATCAAGATCACATGCTGCTTCAAGCAGACGCAGTGTAGAATAAGCAATTGGTTTACCTGAAGTTAAAAATACAAATAAAAAAATCAAGTAACTAGTCACTAAACATAATACAAAGAAATTTAAAACTAAAAATGCCCCAAATATTCAGTATACTCCATACTTGGTTTGGCAGAATACTTTAACATTTGGCAACAAAATAATAAACAAACTTTTTTTTATATAATGACTGAAGAACCTAATTTAATAGAACAGTGCAAGTTAATTAAAATTAGAAAGCACTCTAGTAGCTAAATTTTAAATTTTTTTACTTTCTAATTTTTTTCAAATCTTATAGTACATTACACTCTTACAAACTCATTTAAATGTGACACAAGAACCATAAAAACAAATAAATAGATAAATAAAAAAAACATGCTGTTAAGCAATAATAAATATATTAAGTCCATTTCAAACTATTTAACTGCTATTTTTTTATATAATACATACGCAGCTAAAAGAGGGAGACAAAAAGAAAACAGTTGGATATAAAATTGTACAATGCTTCAATTTCTAAAGTTTTATAGGATATGAAATATTAAATATTGCTCAAAAACAAAAATAAAATTAATCATTGCAATCAAAGGTACACTTTGACTTGAAAGGTACCCTTACACTTAAAGACAAAAAATTAAAATATCTGGTAATATTTGAAATTCATTCCACAATTTTAACTATGGTAAAATTGTCCATCAGTTACTGAAGAGATTAAGATACAGAAAATCACTTGAATAAAATGTAATATGCAATATTTTAAGCAATTTAAGTTTGTATTATATAAGGTAAATGCTAGATTATTTATTTATAACATAACATTTTACCAATTATCAGTTCTACCTATTATTAGTCTGCTCACAAAGTAATGAGATTGGGCCTGGTAGAACGAATTTATAGCTTTGATTAGTATTTGCTATAAAAATTCTCTAAAACCTTGCCATTGACACCTTTACCAACAACAATTTCTATGATGCAGAAAATGACTGAAAGTCAACTGATGTAACATATTTAAGAGTTTTACAGCACATCAGATGGCAGGCACATTGTCAAATGAGAGACCTTTCAGATATCACTTGAGCTTTGGGTACTAGAAAAAGGTTGATAGGCTTACATGAGGGCTATATGATGACTGACAAGGATGCAGCCACTATCTGGGCAGATGAGGGCAAGGTGGGCAGCAGCATTGATATGGCAGAGCTTCCAAGCATGTTCGCAAAATTTCCCAGACAGGGATGGAAGGGACCCATAACTTGTAAATTTTCAACATTGAAATTCAAAAATGGCATTTTTAGACTATATTTGATGCTAGCAAGAAGGAAGTTAATGCTCTCTTCAGGATACGTTTCATAATTGGAAGTCCAAAACATATGAGGTTAGCATTAATAAACCAAGATTTGTAGTAAACAATATGTAAATAAAATCAATCGCCTCTTCCTTGAAACATGTCTAGGTCCGTCTTTGTTCTCAGGTGAAAGTTCATTTTATTTTCCTAATGCTGCTCCAGTGAATATTTGTCACTTTTCCTGCACTGACAAAAATTTGAAAACAGTTTCTGCCCTTCATCAGATCTTCACTATGTCAGTGCACAGACACGATAGCTGCAAGATGCATTATAGTCCGTGGAGTTAGTGCAAACATATTTCACTTCCGGATACCAGTCTGAAATTTTCTGTGGTCCTTAAATTCACATAGGAGGACAAAAAAACGCAGGGAGACACTTGATCGGAGGTCAAGGTCATTCCGTGATGACGTCATCAAAATGGCCGCTTTTACAGGTAAATACGTTCGTTTAACTGCCTAAAACTCCATTATAGATTGAAATATTGCAAAACTCAACTGTATCATCTGAAAGCTCTTTAAAAGAGCTATTTAGAAAGATTTAATTTTTCTTTCTGAGGTCAAGTTTTCACCTGTAATGACGTCATCAAAATGGCCGCTTTTACAGGTAAATACGTTTGTTTAACTCCCCCTAAAACTCCATCATAGATTCAAATATTGCAAAACTCAAATATATCATCTAAAAGCTCTTTAAAAGAGCTATTAAGAAAAAATTAATTTTTCTTTCTGAGGTCAAGGGCCCATCTGTAATGACGTCATCAAAATGGCCGCTTTTACAGGTAAATACGTTTGTTTAACTCCCCCTAAAACTCCATCACAGATTCAAATATTGCAAAACTCAAATATATCATCTGAAAGCGGTTTAAAAGAGCTATTTAAAAAGATTTAATTTTTCTTTCTAAGGTCAAAGGCCCACCTGTGATGACGTCATCAAAATTGTTGCTTTTACAGGTAAATACGTTTGTTTAACTCCCCCTAAAACTCCATCATAGATTCAATTATTGCAAAACTCAGACATATCATCTGAAAGCTCTTTAAAAGAGCTATTTAAAAAATTTTAATTTTTCTTTCTAAGGTCAAGGGCCAGTCTGTGATGACGTCATCAAAATGGCCGCTTTTACAGGTAAATACGTTTGTTTAACTCCCCCTAAAACTCCATCATAGATTCAAATATTGCAAAACTCAAATGTATCAACTAAAAGCTCTTTAAAAGAGCTATCTAGAAAGATTTAATTTTTCTTTCTAATTTTAAGGGCCCACCTGTGATGACGTCATCAAAATTGCCGCTTTTACAGGTAAATACGTTTGTTTAACTCCCCCTAAAACTCCATCATAGATTAAATTATTGCAAAACTCAAATATATCATCTGAAAGCTCTTTAAAAGAGCTATTTAGAAAAAATTAATTTTTCTTTCTGAGGTCAAGGTCCCACCTGTAATGACGTCATCAAAATGGCCTAAAATGACGTCATCACAGGTGGGCCCTTGACCTTAGAAAGAAAAACTAAATCTTTCTAAATAGCTCTTTTAAAGAGCTTTCAGATGATATATTTGAGTTTTGCAATATTTGAATCTATGATGGAGTTTTAAGCAGTTAAACGAACGTATTTACTTGTAAAAGCGGCCATTTTGATGACGTCATCACAGGTGAGCCCTTGACCTCAGAAAGAAAAATTAAATCTTTATAAATTGATCTTTTAAAGCGCTTTCAGATGATATAGTTGAGTTTTGAAATATTTAAAGCTATGATGGAGTTTTAGGGGGAGTTAAACAAACGTATTTATCTGTAAAAGCGGCCATTTTGATGACGTCATTACAGATGGGCCCTTGACCTCAGAAAGAAAAATTAATTTTTTCTAAATAGCTCTTTTAAAGAGCTTTTAGATGATATATTTGAGTTTTGCAATATTTGAATCTATGATGGAGTTTTAAGGGGAGTTCAACAAACGTATTTACCTGTAAAAGCTGCCATTTTGATGACGTCATTACAGGTGGTCCCTTGACCTCAGAAAGAAAAATTAAATATTTCTGAATAGCTCTTTTAAACAGCTTTCAGATGATACATTTGAGTTTTGCAATATTTTAATCTATGATGGAGTTTTAAGCAATTAAACGAACGTATTACCTGTAAAAGCGGCCATCTTGATGACGTCATCACGGGAGTTCATGACCCCTGATCAAGTGTCTCCCGGCGGTTTTTTGTTCTTATATATGTACCTAAGCTCTGTACCAAATTTCACACTGGTATCCGGAAGTGAAATATTTCGGCTGTTTTTGTCGCTAACTCCACAGACTATTACTTAGTCCAGACCATCCATCACAAATCCCGTCTCCTGGGAGGGCACCATTTCTAAATTTGGCACTGCATGGCATGCAGACTCATTACTTCACAGACAAATCCTGCAGCAACTACAAAATCACAAGCAAAATCCGGCATAAAATAAACATACATTTTTAATCATATTTTTCTCCATATTACTTACTCCATGAGGATAAAACACCAGTTGGCACCACTTTAGATAGGCTGACGAATAAATTTGTAGCTCTCTGTGCGCACAACGGTGATGAAAATAAAGGTATTAAAACATATGTTAAATCTTTCATGTAGACGCCAAGAGTTGAAGGTTTGGATTCAATTATAGCATTTACTTTGTCCAATGCACACTGAAAATGATCGTTGAGCTGTGAGAAAAAGAAAAAAAATTAGAACAGCTTTAAAAATTTTATTGAAATTGTTACAGATAGAAAGTAAAAATGGTCCGAGAATCTATTGCATTTTAGGAAAAATAGAAAAAAAAAAAAAAAAAATCAAAAAAATTTTCACTTGCTTAAAATTAAAAAAAAAAATCATTAATAGGGGCATAAAAAACTGCAGAGCTTCAAATGCTTTAAAAATCATTACTTAGGTTATAAGTTTGCCAAAACTGTGCCGTGCATATGAATTATTTTACACCTGCATTCAACATCCACAGAGAATGTTGAAACTAGTTATGTAAGAGTTGATGGTTTGTGATGTGATCAGACAGTCTGAACTGCAGTCATGGTTACTTATTTTATAATTTATGATATAAAACATGGCACAAACTAAAAAAGTAGTACTGTACAGAAAACTTAAGTTGTTTATACATATATTTCATTAAAAAATATCTATAAATATTCATTGCAAAAGACTAGCAACAGCTAACCAGTAAGAAACCGCTAGTTTTCTTTCTACTCTACTATAAAATTAGCTAATTCTGACTTGTGTCACTTTTCTTGCAAGGGTGCAATATGCAAGTTAATCCACAAAGAAAAAGGGTACATAATAAATCAATAAGATTTTGAAATCTTAAAAGCCAAGTGTATTTCATTGTTTCAATGAGAAATTTAGTTTAAGTCTTACTAGTATGTTATAAACACTTTAAATAAAATTCCTGTCCAATAGAGAGAAATACTTATGAATTGATAAAATTTAAAATATTAAAAATGTACCAGAAAGCAATTTTTTTTTTCTTTATCTAAAGAATTAAATCTAAACTTTAAAAAATCTGTATATTTCTACTTTCAAAATCATACCAAAGAAATCATAATGAAAAGGAATAATTTCCACTTTCACGATTGAATTTATAAACTTAATACTCAAAGGAAAAAATTCTGTTTGCTAATTATGATCTCTTTCTTCCTATTTTCTGAGCAACAAATGTTTCGTTTTAAAAAATTTATGAACTAAGCCCAAATTGATGATTTGCATTACTTCCATAACCTATAGACATATAGATAACTCTTAAAGTCAAAGAAATGTGCTAATGGGTCAGACACAAATATGATACTTTATTTTCAGTCTAAGTTCAAGTGTAGAGTATTTATATTGACTTTACAGCAAAAGAGAAGCTGATTTTATCTAAATAACTAAAACTTACTTTTTTTAGTTTGGCTCTTATTGCCGATTCCTTTTCTAACTGTGCTTTTTTTGCTTCAATTTGCTTCTTTGTTAGCTCAGGTTCTTTTATCAAACCCTTAGCTCTCTTCTTTGCTTCAATTTCCTGAATTGTAAATATAAAAACTATACAACTGTTCCAAAATTAAATGAATAAATAAAAGTATGTCTTAAAAAATCCTTACTTTCTTTAATTCTAACTCCTCTAATTGATCTTTGTAAGAATAAAGCTTACTTTCTCGCTTGATGTTCTTAGCTGAATTTATATTTTCTTTTAAGCTGAAATCCAATTACATTTAGTAAGGTACTTCAACAATATTTTCATAGTTTTAAGAAAACAGACACCAAAACACTTACTTTTCAATGACAGATGTATCGTATAACTCACCCTCAGGTGTAATAAATATATTATATTCTTCTTTAGTAACTTGAACAAATGCCGAATCTTTCAAAATGGTGCAAGTGTGATACACAACAGCTGCAGTAACATCACTAGGTTGCAAATGGACTAGAGTTTTCAAAGCATTCAGTTTAGCCTGTAAAAATAAGTAAACAGTAGGAAATCAAAAGTTTATGATTTTTCAAATGTATGAACATGACATTCCTAATTGCAGAATTAGTTAAGTGGAAGTACAAAAATACAGTTCAGAATGAAACGGAAATAAAAAGTAAAAATAAATAAATAAAAATGTGCCTAAACCTATGCATGAGTCTTCAGTGGCTAAGAGGTCAAGAGCACATGATCTGGCAACTAATTACGTAGAAGGTTTTTAGCTTCTATGTGATCTGTAATTTTTATGCTCCGCATTTTAGTAAGTATCCCTTATTAAAGATTCCGCATTAGGATTTATAATAAGTGTTATGACTAATTTAATGCTGGTTTACATTGCTGACAAGTTTTTGGTTTTTTAATCTGTGTTGCAAACGGTTGAAAAAAACTCCGCTATTGGGGAGCTTCCTTCCTCAAGTCATGCGTAAAAGCTAGTTTTAGTCTTAATGACACAGTGCCTCACTCTGAGTGTGCTCTAGTTTGGACAACAGCTTTGGAATTACACAAAGGTTAAACAAGCAATAGCTTAGGGCCTCCTTCGCATGGGAGCAAGTTATGTTATGCTTCCAAGACCAAAAATATTCGAGCTCTCAGAAATTATTTGATAAATATTTGAAACTTCTTACATAGTTACTTCAATTTCATTTCTTACTAAGTGTATAAGCCATGAACTATCTGAATTGCCAGAAAGTTACTCTCTCATTACCAATTTTCTAAATCTCTACACCATTACTTTCTTTACAGTTTGTCATTTTCTGGTGTCATCAATGATTTTTTCTAGTAAAAATAACGAACATACTTTAGTTAAATATGGTTAGTTAAAATTTGTTTCAACAGATTCAACAAGATGTCCTTGCAATATATATTTCTTAACTACTTGCTAGTTCTTTAAAAATGTGTGAGATTTTCGTGAAATATTGAAGCCTTTGGATTCCTTCGTGGCCAACAATAGCAAACATTTATTAAAAATTTGAATACTTTATCATCTTCATGGAAAAAAATGTTTCAATCAATACTTGATCATTACCCATCATTTCCTTTGGGTGTATTAGTATTTAACATGATGAAAGCTGATGGTGATTTTCATTCTTCTTTTTTTAGAGCTACCTTAGAAAAGAAATTATGGATAGCCATGCTTTTACAGTGAAAAAGAAAGGTGTAAAATCAAACACTAGATCAAGATGGCCACTCACAAATCTGTATGGCCTGCATCAGAGGTGGTTAACTACTATACCGAAAGTTGATGTCAGCAAGTGACGATGCATTATTTTTTCTCCTTTCTCTCTTTCTCTCGATTGATTAATGTCGACAATTTTTCATACAAAATGTAATTTATCTTCAGTGGATTTCTCCTCACATTGGGATTTTATGGAAATGAAATTGCCATTGCTCCAGCAAAAGAAAAGTGTCAAAACTCCTTTGACTAGTAGTAACTCTTTAATGTTTATAGAGAATTACTCAAAAAAGTTATAAATCTTCAGACATGGAAAGACTCTTTCAGAACATGACTGGTATAACAGAGAGCACCTAAGATGTGCTCTTACCTTTGGTACAGACAGGATTCTGAGAACTAGAATCTTCAGGCTCATTGCTAGTCACTTGAAATTTCTTAGCAATCAACGCCAAGTGAACTCCTCCTAAACTAAATTAAACATTGAATAGGTCCCACCTGATTATACTTCAGTCTATCAGAGCTTGGGTAAGTAGGGCCTCTTAAGTGTTGTCTCATAATTATGAACTTTCTGCACAGTTTTAGGCTTGTGGATTTGGTCTGGCCATTAAATAGACCCAGTGCATTAGTAATAAAATGAACAAAAAAAAAAACTGAAAACTTACTTTAGCTAGAGAATCTGAACTTGAAGTCTCATCAAGAATTTGCGCAATAATTTTCTCTCTCTGAGATTTCACAAAAGATATTGGCTTTTCCTTAAGTTTGGTAATTATTTTTTCCCATAAATAAGGATGAGATTCATCTGCAAAAAAGTACAAATTTGATGAAATCAACATTGATCAAAAAATAAATCAAACCTGTTACAGTATCTGCACCAAAAAAAAGGTGTATATATATCGCAAAACAAAGGTTGTATTGGTAAGAGATTTATTCTTATATTTACGCAAAGATACGCAACTCTAAGAACTGACTGGAAGCTGCAGTACCACTGCTACAATTGAATTCAGAAGATTTCAGGAGAGCAAATTTTTATTTTCATCTTTATTTGCTTCAAAAAGATTTTATCTAAACAAGAAGTTAATGTATACTCACTAAAGGCCTGGTTTCCAAGGATGCGTTTTCCCCGCTCCGCTGTGCGTCGATGACGTCAGTGTCCGTTTGGACGGAGAGAAATGCGTGCCGCAGCACAAGAGTGGTTTCCTAGACAACGCACTGGACAGCGTCAGTCGCGCACGAAAAACTGCCCAAACTAGATTCCAGAAGCGTGGGAGATCAAATTTACAGAAGGAGAAGCGCAGGAGATCGAGATCGCTGATCACACTATACGCGAAAACTTTTCTTCATCAACAACTTCTTCCTTTTCCGCCATGGCGATGCGACGCACAGCAAATGGACGACGGTGGAATCCAACAAGCAGCGATAACACCGTTCCGTCAGAGATAGCACGGCCGTCATCTTGAGCGCATGCGTAGAAGGAACTCCATTGCAAAAAAACAGTGACGCACACCTGTCCACATCCTTGGAAACCAGGCTTTAAGTTCAAGAAAATTTTAGGTTCACTTTTCATTGCTATACCAATGAAAGCAAAGACACTCAAAGCCCAGATGCAGAGGGTGGAATTTATTTAAAGCTTAGAAGTAAATTGGAATAGGAATAAACTGACAGCATACAAATTTTGCTACTTTAAGACTATGATTTAAATCTTTTTTTATTCTTCATAGTCTTCTTTCCTGCAGTTTGTTGATAAAAATCATATTTCATTTTAATTCTCAAAAAATATGGCTCATATTGTGATGAGAATATTTAAGGGTTGGTCAACCTGTTAAAATTGTAGATTCAAGGGACAAATTCTCATTTTAAGAGGGGCTTTTAAGGACAGTTATCCTTATTTTAATAAGGATTTTTAGGTATTTATAAATATTTTAAAAGATTTAATGATCTGTGGTCTTTATTCTGATGGGAGTTTTTAGTACCCTAAAACCAATGAAAGAAAATTTGTAAATGGATGAAATTAAGAAAGGTTTTAAAATATCACAGGAAAGAAAATGTTTATAGACATAGCACCACTCATGCATATCAATTTAGATGTACACCTCAAATTTGGATGAGAATAAATAAAACATATCAGGGGTCAATCTAGAGAGACATCAGGTCCGTTAAAGGACCCTTCACAAAATTCAGAAACTCAAAAAGGGACCCTTCACAAAATTCAGAAACTCAAAAAGGGACCCTTCACAAAATTCAGAAACTCAAAAAAGGATCCTTCACAAAATTCAGAAACTCAAAAAGGGACCCTTCACAAAATTCAGAAACTCAAAAAGGGACCCTTCACAAAATTCAGAAACTCAAAAAGGGACCCTTCACAAAATTCAGAAACTCAAAAAGGGACCCTTCACAAAATTCAGAAACTCAAAAAGGGATCCTTCACAAAATTCAGTGGGAGCTCAAAATGGGAGCTTTCACAAAAACCTTACACTCGAAAACGGACTCTTCAGAGAAGTCCGAGTTTAAAGAACGATAGGAAATATTTCTTGCTAACTATTTTTCACAAAATTACGAATTAGTTTTCACAAATTCCAAACTATTTTTCACAAAATTCCAAAAAACAGGACCTTGGTCAACTATCATGGATTGACCCCTGCATATAAAAAAGCATACCTATTCAGTTTAACAAAACTGCTCAAGACAATAGATGTACTGAAATATAACTACTTGGACACAGTGTAAACACAGAACAAGCATAGCAAACTGGATTTGAATAACAAACATGGACTGATTGCAAAAAAAATTTCCTGAGAATTAGCAGAATCTCCAACAAGTTATTAACCTGTTTATAAATGCAACTACATAATTTTATTCCTTCTTGTACGTTGCCTTCTTGAGCAAATAGAATTTTCAGCACAGATTTTAAATTGACTTATATTTTAAAACTAAGCCAATAGGAAGTTTTTCACTGCAAAATAGGGAAGCATTTAAGGTAGTAGTCATTTTTAAAAGGCTGGGAATTAAGGCAATATTTATCTAGTGTGTCGTAAGTGCAGCTATTATCCATGTTTGGCAGTGGTGGCTCAATAGGTAGAGCATTGTGTTTTGATTCCAGCCGGTGGAAGATCCACCATTTTAACTAATGGTGGCCGGGGCAAGTGAAATATGTTTGTGGTCACAAAATCCTCCAAGTTCCCATTTCAAATCAATAAAACTGGGGATGCAGGACCAAGGGCTACTCTGGATAAAAAACTGTTTTTCAGGGCCACATCCAAGCAATTAAACCACATGTAGATGTAGGTATGGGGGATCCTAGAGTGTGTGTGTGAGATATTATCCATGTCGTTTTCAGGACTCTAGAC
Source organism: Uloborus plumipes (assembly GCA_038373865.1). Taxonomy (NCBI): domain Eukaryota; kingdom Metazoa; phylum Arthropoda; class Arachnida; order Araneae; family Uloboridae; genus Uloborus; species Uloborus plumipes. Next base: position 158,842 of record JAXGGA010001149.1, read on the forward strand.
CTTTAATCTTTTTGAAAGATTTGTATTTATAATTTGAAACAATGTAAGTAAATCTTTCATATTGTTTAAAATGTTGATTTACTATTGAAATAGGATATTAACATGATCTGCAGCTATGTTGTCATATTCCTTAAGAATCAGGCTCTTTTTTCATTGAAAACATTTTTATGTTGCCACAATTACCCTAGAGCAGTGGTTCTCAACGGGGGCGGTACCGCCCCCCTGTGGGCGGTGAGAAGATGCTGAGGGGCGGTGAACATGTTTTGGGCAGTAGGGGGGCGGTGGGTATATTTTGGGCGATAGGAGGGCGGTGGGAAAATTTGGTGGTCTATAAATGTTCTGGAGTTTATTTTAATTAAAAAAAAATCAAAATTAAATTTTGCATTAAATCAAGAATCCAACTTGAATTATTTGTGCCGACCACAAAATAAACTTATGTGCTCTGGAATCTTTAAACTTATTTCCTTACGTTTTTCGGAGGTGACTGTTTTTTTATTCAAATAGCTTTTTGGTTTTTCTTTTTTTCCTTTTCTCTCTGTCTCTTCTTTTTGAGCGATTTGTCTTTTACCTTTTGCGTCCGACAATCTTGAAGAGAGTGTTATAGCTTGATCACGGAGAGATGGCGGATGACTTTGAAGCGGAAACGGACCGCTTTCATTTTGAAATAGGAAGAACCAGCGTCAAAAGTTATTTTTTACTTTCTCGTACAGTAAAATTTTTACTTCTTGCGTGATCTCTCTGATGCTACCTATTAGTCCGTTTCCACTTAAAGGTCATCTCTCCGCGGTCCAGCTTTACCAAATGAAAACCGTTACAATGAATTGCAGTTGCAATTAGGGTTGCATGGTTTTATCTAATATTAACCAATTTGGCTAATTTTAATCACACATAGCTAGATAAGATTCAAAGGCATTAGCCACACCATCGTTTGGTAATTTTTTAGCCGAACTATTGATTGATTCTTTTTACCATAACAATGTAATTTGTAATAGTTGTAAGAAAATTTAATAGTGCATTTTTTTAGTAACTATCACACATGTAAAAATACCGTCCTGCATCTGCAGGTGCAAATGGTCAAATTAAGTTCTCACGTTTCAGTCGCCTATTTTGATTGTTGCTAAACGAAACTGGTTTTCAGACAGAAAATTTCCCGTTTAGGATACCAATATTCAGTGTCCATTGCCGAAATTTAATGGAGGATTCAAACTACTGCGAAAAAGATTCACAATTGCATTCGAGTGTCTCCCACAAATAGCGTTTTAGGCAGAACATTAAACGTCATCGAATTTGCTTTTTGTTTTTTTACTTTCTTAATTTTCTTTCCCGTGTTCTCACAAGTTAGTTAGTACCTATGAGAAAGTAAGTCTACACTTAAGATATCCAAAATATATCGATCAGCCGGGGCATTCATGCAATTTGGCTATTTTCCTCGGTTTAGTTATTTTCCTAAATTTTTACCTGGCAATCGTATTTACAATGCTTCCTCTTTTTGGCTTTTGCTCACTTCATTAATTTACTTTTGTGGTTAATTTTTAGCGAACTCTACTTCGATGATGCTCACGTTTTTGCCAATATCTTCAGTCTTTGCACAAAGACTTCTCTGAGCGTTTTGAGGATATTTTTGTCTCTGAATGTTCCTCAATGGGTCATGAACCCTTTTGAAAATATTGACAGCAGATGTTCTGTATCAGTAAGAATTGGTGGGACTTACAACCACTGAAATTTTAAAAGCTGGTTTCTAGAATGTGAACAATCTTACAGGATTTTGGCAGCAAGGAGACATTAGTAGCCATTATGCTAGACTGTGAGCTATCGCCAAAATTTTTTAAATCGTCTTCTCCTCTTCCTACCTCGTCGAATGAGGATTAAGTGTTGTCCCCGACCGAGTTACAAAACAGAGAAATCGACTCCAAATCGTCCCAAGAAGAGACTTATGCCTTCTCCTTACAAAAAATATTAAACTAACCGTGAGAAAACTGTCTTTAAACCAGCAAGAACAAATATTTCACTTACATGTATTTCTGAATGCTCCTTTCATAATTTGAATGCAAAAAAATACTTTGCTTGCTTATTTTTATTGCATCTGATTGTTTCCTTCATTATATGAGCAAAAATGTGTTTTTACTTATTTATTTCTATTTTATTTCATTTAACTACTATTTAAAATAAAATATTTTTAATCCTGGATTTTTTTTTTAAATTTTTACATTCATCATTTTAATTCTAATAATGACTAGTGAGGAAAAATATAACTTGCTTAACTGTTTTGAAAAATTCTGAAGGGAAGTAATTTCAAACTTAGAACTTCGTTTTGCACACCCATTCACCTTTAATATAAAGGGGGGCGTTGGAAAAAATTTACCTCGTAAAGGGGGCGTTAGCCGCGAAAAGTTTGAGAACCACTGCCCTAGAGTAACAAATCCACTACAGTCAGTGGGCATGTTGAAAGAGTGAATTCTCTGTTTTGACATCTTCATTTTTTTGGGAGGTAATTCAATCTAACACTTTTTATTGGTTAAGACAATTTATGTGCTAACATTTTTTAGATTCAGTAAAAATTTAGCAGCATCAAACATCGGCAAAAGATACATGTCCCTCTCAAATTCATTTCTGTTTACAAATAATGTTCCTTTTATTACCAAAAAGTCCCCAAAATGTACATCTGATTTTAGATGTTTTATTACATGAAAATTTCATTTTGCCAATTTTTATTTAGATTCGTGCACATTTACCAAGATTAAAATTACAATTGACTTGCTGATGATGGATTTTAATTACAACCACTACTTCACAATTCACATGCAAAAAACACAGCAGATTATAGAGAATTGCAGATGAGAGAGTTTACTGTATTATTTTGCAAGCTCAAAGTACAAATGATCAAAATTTCATACAATTTTCTACCACAAAAATTAGAGTAAATTTTCATTAATTGTTTAAATCTTTTATTTTAAAATTACTTACAAATAATATCCATATGAGCTGGCAGTAGAGCTTCTAAACAAATTTCTTGAACATCATAAGCATCTAAATTAGCACCAGAGCATAAAGCTAGCAAGCAACTAACTAAAACTTGGACATTGATGTGATTATCTAACTCTGACTCATTTTCATCATCTTTATAGCAGTATTTCTGTAAAATATAGGAATTTTATGAAAAAAAATCACTACAAAAAGACTAATAGTAATAATAAAGCTTTTTTTCTTTTGAAAATCTTCATACTAACTTTCGATAAAATAACACAATATAAAAATGACAACGGATAAATTTCCAAAAGTCCCCTATCATTTCCTCAATCTCATTTATATAAGCATCAACAATTTTTAAATAGCCCTAACAGCAAATTAAGTTCCCATTAAGGCAACAATTAAAGTCTCCAAAAAGTTCTAAATATCCTTATTGACTATTTGTCGGGTCAGGATCGAATCACGCTGGAAAATTTTATGTCTAGTCTTTTTCGGCCTAGTAGTGAAAGGCTTTGAATTGGAAAACCTTTGAATAGAGTAGCTTTAGGGCTTCTCAATGGTGCAAAATTTGAAACAATACAATAATTATTTCAAGTAGAAGAGATCTCTTTATGGTCATAAAACTAAAATTTGACCGGTTTGGAGCTTGTTTAATGTTTGGATAAATCTCTACATCCCTTCTTGGGTGCCAAAGTACAAATGTACCAAATTTAGAAAAGATGTGACAAACTGGATTTGTACAGAGAATTTGTGCTAATGATAAAATTTACAAGAAAATGCATTTGAAATATAAAGTTTATGAATTAGAAAATTAATGTGCAAGTTCCACCCCCACTCCCTTCCTCTCTCTGTGTGTAAATCTAGGAGAGAGATATATAATTTGCACTCATAAGTGTCATTTTGACAAAAGAATTCCTTCAGTGCTGCATTTATAAAATTACATTATTATTGACGCAGCACTTTTTGGCTAAACAGCAACAAGTAAGAGACATGCTAATGATCTGTTTTACGAGGGGTGACAAGAAAGTAAGGTCTCCTATTTTTCTTTAAATACAAAATGACCTTTTTTTACTAAGTGTGATACATCGTTTGAAAGCCCAGGATCTTGGCTATTTTTCAACATAATCGCCATTTTTTTCCAACACCTTCCGCATCCGCGCGATGTACTTTTCTATGCCGGTATCGTACCACTTTCCGTCCACTTCGCGCAGCCAGGTGTTGACCTCTTTTTGAATCTCCGCGTCCGACGCAAACATGTTTTTTAGGGCGGGGAACAAGTGGTAGTCACTTGGGGCCAGGTCGGAACTGTAGGCAGGGTCAAAGAGACCCTGGACCAAATCAGGAAATTTGGCTGGGAAATCATTGATCACCTTGCCTACAGTCCCGACTTGGCCCCAAGTGACTACCACTTGTTCCCCGCCCTAAAAAACATCTCGGAGGGAGGAGGGAAGAAGTTTGCGTCGGACGCGGAGGTTCAAAAAGAGGTCAACACCTGGCTGCGCGAAGTGGACGGAAAGTGGTACGATACCGGCATAGAAAAGTACATCGCGCGGATGCAGAAGGTGTTGGAAAAAAATGGCGATTATGTTGAAAAATAGCCAAGATCCTGGCCTTTCAAACGATGTATCACACTTAGTAAAAAAAGGTCATTTTGTATTAAAAAAAAATAGGAGACCTTACTTTCTTGTCACCCCTCGTAAAATCATGCAGTTGATGAGGGAGAGGAAGAAGGAAGACTTTTTTTTCATCACATACATATCAGTTATTTCACTACATAAATTACTTAATTATTGGCACATTTTTCAATGAAAACTTCAAAACAATTTTATACAAAAGATTCTTTTCCAATTTCATTATTATCACTACATTAAAAGTCTGAAATATAGTTTAAATACATAATTTTCAATTCTAAAATGGTATTACAATTAAAGAAAAGACCCAAAGAAACACACCTTTATCTTGATGCTATCAATGAATGCAGGAAACTCTTTTAACAGGAAACAAGCCAAACTAGTTCCTCCCAATGCAGATAGCATCTTTTTCAGGTGCGCTGAAGCTAGCATTCGCACTTTGAACTGAGGTCGAGTTAAAATAAATAACATGGCTCGTTTGAGAGAACTGAAATAAATGCGGCAATAATTTTTAAAATCACAAAAATGCACATATATGTACAATTTTATATGCATTTCAGTAATAGCAGAGAAATCAAAGCTAATCTGTAAAACTAGAAATAGTACATATATATAAATCAACATGCAACAGTTTCAAAGTGTTCTTCTTTCTCTTCACTTTTTGGGTTATGTTTCGCAAAAAAAAAAAAGTCATAGATCAATAAATGCTGCTAGCTACATTGTTGCAAGGACATAAATCCAATGACCTGTAGTAAGGATACTGTTTTACTATGGACATAAGTGCCAACCTATGATGAAAAAAAAAACTGCAGATTTCACTAGATGACTAACCATTGACATGCCGACATGATTTACTTTAAGATTATGATATTATGCTTTAAACACCATGAACATTATATTTAAAATGGAATAGGATTTATTTTATTTTATTATTCATTTATTTATTTTTTTATTTAAGCTAATTAAAAAGTAGTAGATATAAAAATACAAACATTGGAAGCGCATTTGTTTTAAATTTAGAGCATACCCCATTAAAGAAAATAACAATATAATGAAAATAAAGAATAAAAAACAAATCAATGAATAAGAATTGATTAATTAGAATTATTTTGTTTTTTTTTTAATTATTGTTTTTTTTTAATTATTGGTTTTTTTCCCCACTTATTTTATTTCTTTTCATAATTCCCAATTGTCTTTGCCATGAAAATTGAAAAGGCTTGTGATTTTTGCTTCTCAGCTGAAAACACCACAATGTTCATTCTAGTATTAAAATAGCAAAACATACTCATGAGAAATAAAAAACATCGAAAATTGCAGAAAATTTGACAAAATTCCACTTTTGATACTAATACATTTTGCACCATTTCAAATCTTATGAGCACTCAATGTACTACATCAATAAACAATAAATCTATATCAAAAATCTTACCTAGTATCATTGCCTAACTTCTGTCCATGATCAAGAATTAATCTTTCTATGATATACATCACAGACAGAAGAGCTGTAAGATAATTTAAAAAAATAATAAGAACAGATAGCTATACAGTGAAACTTCTCTAATGCGACCACCCTCCGTTCCGCGGAAAAGTGGTCGTTAAGAGAGGTGGTCGCTCAAAGAAGTCAACTTAAAAATACCAAAAGAATTTTTCCAAAAATAGAACATTAAATTTTCTACTGTAATAAAAATAAAGAAACATGAAAAATACTTGCTTTTATTATTTATTGAATTACTGTACAATACAAGCACTAACACTTATGATTTTTTTAAACTTTCTTGAAATATGAAGAAATTTCAGACTGTTTCATATTTTTTACTTTTAGTGACACAACTTCTCGTTCTAATTTATTTTTCAACTCTGAAAAAAGAGCGCTAATTTGGACATCTTTCATGCTTTCTGAATTCTCCATAATAAAATCTATTTGTTTTAAAGTCTGCTGGGCTGTCATCGTAGGTTCGACAGGTAGAAGGATGTCGTGTGATGGACTTTCGTCTTCAGACTCTGAATTAGTTCCTAAATAGAAACGTCTTTTTAAGTTCCCCAATCTTAAATATCTTAACTTAAATAGTAAATTTTTATAATAAATATCACTTACCTTGAGCAATGGCGTTTTCTATTAGGCGTTCTTCCCAATTGTCGTTGAGATCATCAAAGCATTCTACGTTATGTTCACACTCTAAGGCCTTCTCATCGTATTCGATCCCTGCAATCTTTGAAAGCTCCTGTATTTCGTGAACAGCTTTTGTCTCGTTCAGTTCAGAAAAAATCTGATCTTCTATTGCAGAATTCGTCATCCCACAACTTGCAAAGCATTTTGTTACAATACTCGAGTCCAATCCTCTCCAAGCAGACACAGACCATTCAATGGCGTCAGCTACAGTGATCTTTTTAGCCAATTCTGAAGCATTTGCACAGTCATCCATTCGTGCTATGATTGATTTCAGGACGTATTTTCGGTATTCCAGTTTAAAACATTTGATTATTCCCTGGTCCAAAGGTTGAAGCTTGGAGGTTGTGTTAGGGGGCAAAAACTGTAATTTTACATTTTTTAAATTTTGCTGCGTATGGCAGGCTGCATTGTCCAAGATCAAAAGAACATTTCTCTTTTCTTTGGCCATTTTTCGATCAAAATCCGCCAGCCACTCTTCAAAAATCGCAGCCGTCATCCACGCCTTTCTATTCGACTTCCAATGAACTCCTAGTTTGCTGCTATCCTTTCCCTTAAAACACCTGGGTTGTTTTGATTTCCAAATCATCAGGGGCTTTAATTTCTCCCCCGATGCACTAACACAGAATGCTATGGTGATCCTCTCCTTTGCCTGCTTTCCTCCTTTGGAGTCGGCCGACTTCAGCATCATGCTCTTATTTGGGAGGGCGCGAAAAAAAAGTCCAGATTCATCCATATTAAAAATGTCTTTGTCTTCGTATCCGGCTAAAAGTAATGGCAGCCTCGTTTTCCAGTCTTCGCACAAACTTTCGTCCACATCTGCCGCTTCTCCACATAATGCACGAAACACGACATTGTTTCGAACACGAAACTTGTCAAGCCAACCATTGCTGGCACCAAAGTCCTTTATTCCTAAAGCGTCAGCAATCTCCATTGCTTTTTCTTTCATTAAAGTTCCACTAATCGGAATATTTTTTGCCCTAGCTGCTTTAAACCAATCCAGTAGAACATCATTGACTTCTGAAAATTTTTCCATTCTACTTCTCTTTACACCTCGAAATTTGAACGTTTCCCATTCTTTCCGAATTTCAATTTTCTTTTTCAAAATTTTATTAATTTGGGTTTTCCCACAACCGAAAATATCCGCCAACTTCCTTTCAGAATTTCCTTTTTCATAAGACTCTATGACATCTATTCGCTGCTCCAACGTTAAAGTAACACGCTTGTTAGACATGTTTTAACACTCACGAGAATAGTTACAGAAGTGCACTGGCATTTCTCTTGCATGCTCCTTAAATTCGAACCAAACGTGCTTATCTTACTTAGAATAGAGGACCCTAGGGATTATCAGCAGTGTGACTTTTCATGTATCACCCCTTCCTTGCACCTGACCTGTTGCTCATCGGTAAACAATGTGTCAAGGTCGACTGACCAGTTTGGAATGTGGATTTTTCTTCTTCTTTTCTTTTTTGTGGTGAAAAGAATTCAGGAAAATTTTTGGACAAAGGGTCAGACAGTGGTCGTTCATGGAGGTTTGGTTTGGGTTGACTGGTCGCTTCCAGAAGACTTTTTACATTAATAAGATAGGCGGAAAAATCGGTGCTTTAGGAAAG